>JAEIHY010017843.1:0-35761 GCA_018904565.1 Drosophila tsacasi | reverse complement strand
CAACGAAGCCCATCAACAGGCCGCAGCTTTCATTCAAAGCAATCTGTCTTGGAATTCAAAAAGTATGCAAAAGTTTAATTAATATTTCCAGCGAAGAGCAATGCACACGACAATGGCAGGCCCAGAATCCCCCGAATCGGTAATAAAACTAGAAAAGCCAGCTTCGCCAGGAAGCAGCGCCCATCAGCCTTTCAGCCCAGCCACCCATCAACCCACCAGCGAAGACTGCAGTCTTTATTGAATTTAAATCACTTAGATATACAAAACAGTTAAAAAATCGATACATCCCATCCGTTGTATCATTATATATAATGATTTTCTCATCTCTAACTTAAAACTCAGACAAACTGTCTTAAAACTATTTGGTTTCTGATTTATAACTCAATTTAGACTGCGGCACACAATGCCAAGTCTAAGCAAATCCAACCAGTTTGCATTCCACAAAAATCACAAAAAACAGCAAAGTTCAAGGTAAAATCAATGTCCGCGACTATAGGTAGTGGCTATAATTACAGTTATTGTCCGGCCATTAGCCAAAAGCCCCATAATTGATATGCAAATATGGAATCATAAACAATTAAGTGCCATTATTATTGGCCCGGCCATAAAACCACGATGAAAGCAAAAGTGTTACAGGCTGCGTTGAATTCTATTCCAATGCCAGATATTGAAATGATTTTCACAGATTCAGATCGTTTTTCGATGTTTACAAACAAAGTGTTCGGCGCGTGGTCAGCTTAGCTTTTTTGTTTGTTTTTTTTTTTGCTTTTTAAATTTAAATAAAATAAGAGAAACACCAAAAAAGAGCGAACGATCGTTCCAAAAGCTTTTTGAAAGCTTTTTACGCTTTGCGAATGCTCAGCGTCAATTTCGCTCAGTCGAGTTTCGCGTTTGATTCGCAGCGGATCGGTGAATCGGAATCGTGTGTGTTGGCCATATCTTTCCTTATAATAAAAATGCGTCGAATCCGTCGGTGGTTATGTTAAGTGCCCAAAAATCGATATCAAGAAAGCTGTGAAAATAGAAATCAGCCATAATGGAGTTGACGCTGGTCACGTTAAATTGGTTCGATGTGATTTCCGTGGCGCTGACATTTCTGGTGATATTCCTGGTGCAAGTGCTCAACGTTTATTTGCATATACTCAACGATAAAGTTAACGATAATACTGCCAAGTCAACCGATGTGGTTGACAAGGCCCCCGCGAAGGAATGCCCCGTACTGGAGTCGCCCAGCTCACCGATAGCCACCACCACGCTGCCGCCGCCGCCGCCGTCAAAGTCACCAACGAACTCCAATGGCAAGCTGCTGGAAAAGCAAGTCAGTCTGCTGGATAACGATAGGTAACACCCTTTGTTTACCCTACACTTTTTATTTTCCATCTGACAGCTGTTTTGTTTCGTTTAAATCATTGTATAAATGTCTATTAATGGCATGTCCGACCTTTGGCATGGTTTAGATTTACTGTCCACGGTGCGTATACGTGATAAGATAACGTATACGCTAGTGTGGGATTATATTTTAAGGCTTTTCAGGGTAATTGGTGACTGAGTTCATGACATGCTTTATAAACATGTTAATTTCCCAGACAGATAGTAGTTAAAAATGGATTTTTATGTTTATCTTTGTTAGCAGCGGAAGGAAGTTATTAAAAGATAGCATGTACTCTACAGTTGTATAGAGGAAGTGGTTATGGTTATAAGGCGCTATCAAAGTCATAATTTGGGTTTCCCTTGTGTCATTAAATTGTTGTTTAAGGTGTATTGTACTTAATAGAGTGGGTTTCTATGCCTGATAAGTATTTGAAATGTTATTTAATGTTCTTAATTTGGTTTCCTATCATTTTTGTAATTCCTCCCATTATTTTCATGGCTTGCTGTTCTTTTGTGTTTCTGTTACCTTCGTTTGCAGCGGCATCTCATTGAGTTCCATCAGCAGCACCTGTGCGTCGAACCCATCTCCGACACACCGTTTCTCACACAATGGTTACCATACTTTCCCCTCGCACACACTCAGCTTCGAGACCCTGGGCGATGAGTAGTAAGTACTTAACACTCACTCTTGTTAGCGGCTTACTGGTAATTACATAATTAATAATTAAATACATAGCCACGAGGATGAGGACACCCTGTCACTGGAGAATCTGTTTCCGTGCGATCAAACCGAGATCTATGCCTCCAAGAAGATCAGCTTCATCATTGACGAGCTCATCCAGACGGAGGTGAACTATGTGAACAATCTGAAGAAGGGAATGCAGAACTATGGCCAGCTAAAGGATGTGCAGGATGTGCCCGAGGGACTGAGTGGTGAGGCCAGGCAGAAGCTGCTGCTGGGCAACATTGCGGAGATATTGGAGCTCCATGAACAGGAGATTCTGCCGCTGATGTTGCGCAATCAGCGGGATCTCAAGGGTCTCTTCGATGAGTTTGCCATACACTTTGAGGTGAGTAAATTGGAGGGGAGAGGGAGAAACGTAGGGGGTTTTGTGTGGGTTGGGTCCATTAGCCGAAACTCGTGTCATTTAGCCAAGTAGCCGTTAGACAGGTTCCGACAACCCATCGATCACCAAGTCTTTCGTGTTCTTCCGTAGGCACTCCAAGCTAAATTCAACCTCAAATATTTACCCAAAAGCTGACTTGATAAAAGTTTTTATTTTTATTATTTTGCATTTTTTCTACACACTTGACACCTGCGATTGCGGCGTTGATGAGTGACGGTTTCTCGTTTCTTCATTAATTTTTTGCTTTGCCAAGCATTGTTAAATTTGTTGTATTTTTTTTTTTGTTTAGCTTTGTAGAAATGCAAATGAAGCCATGTGCTTGAGAATTTCAATTGGGCTTGAAAATAAATGAATTACTTTTATTATATTTAATTCTGTGTAATATTTCTCTGCTCACACCTTGGGACAACCGAGAGTGTTATGTGTGTCAGCAGGTTCATTCATATGCCGCGGCGTGCTTCGTATAAATTAAGTTAATAAAAATGCCAAAAAAAAAAAATATAGAAAGAGAAATAAGTATTGTATTTAAGCAGGGGATGACGAATGGGAGGGCTTAGTGAAGTCCCCAGCTGATAAGATTGAAATAATCACCAGAACACAATAATTATAAAGAACAACAAAAGCTGAACACAGAGAGCTGGCACTCAGTTACGAAAATCGGTTAGAAATTGCTAAAGCAAACAGACTTTTTTATGTCTGGGCTTGGGGCTTCATTTGCCGGCAGCGCTGACGTCATCGCTAAGGCTGGGAGAGTCGCACATTTAGATATTTTTCATATATATATTTTGGTTAGCTATAGAAATCCCCATCAAATCAACATGAATTACACTCGTTAAAGTGCTCTGTTTGGGTAAGATTTTTTCGGACTCTCTGCGCGGCCATGTGGCCATGTCGAGCCATGAGTGTTGACAAACGCAAATGATCAATTTAAATTGAAATTGCCAGAGTTTTCTCTGTGTTGTGTGTGAGTGTGGAATTCTCTTATGTCATTCTGCAGTTCCAAGAAGTGCCAATAGCAGATAAGCCTTAAGTTTCTGTGTACAGTCCACTGAGCAGACTGCAAAACCGTTGCCAAAGCAGGTAACATTCCAATTGAGCTCCCCGAGGATTTGGCATCTTAATGTTCGACCGACATGCAAAGCCGCCACAGATCTGATTTATGCTGTTTTCATTTCTTTATATTTTGTATATCTCTTTTCTCTTGCAACCACTTGGCATTATTTCTTTCTTTCCTGACTCACGGGAGCGCAGATCTAAAGCGATAATTTGGCTAAATATATATCATAAAAATGATGAAAAAAAGATTTGTTTATACATATTTCCCCCTAGTTTTTTTCGCTTATTTTGGCAACATGTTGTATAAACAATAGACGCTAGCAGCACAGGCAATATACTATAAAACCATGTTATAAATTTCCCCGCAAACTCGTCGCTTGTTAATGGAGGCTTTTCACAAGCCAAATTGCCAAATCGATTAGTTTTGACACACGAATATTGATGTTTTTGTGACTGAAGAGGCCTAGTTTTGATTAATGTCAGCCTTGTCCGGCCGGAGATCTCAAACCCCAGAAGAACGGGCCATAAATAGAGTCTCCTTTATTTATTAAGCGGCTTTAAATGGCCAAGAACAGGCAAGTGACAAGCGTGTCGAGATTCTATTTCGATTTCTCAGGCGCAAAATCAATTAAAAGTTTTCGGTTTCAAATGGCCGAGGGGCTGGGGATCTCTCAGATTTGAGGCAATCGATTTGGTGGAGATCACAATCGCTGATGTTTAGCCATAAAATAAACAAACGCAGATGAGTTTTTGAAGGGGATGCTGCCGATGGCTGTAAATTGTTTAGACAAGCAATAAATAAAGGAATACTTTTAAATAATTTATTGGTTAATATTTATCCTATGAATTATAATTTATGCTTCGTAGGTTTATAAAGTAAATGATATATATTTAACTTAAATTAAATTGAAAACCAATTGATCAAAGTATTAATACTTTATTAGATTTACATAGTCCACAAAAATATAAACTACTTGAGCCTTTTGTTTCTTAAATTAATTAATAATTAATAAACTTGTTTTGAAAATCCATTCATCATTGTTTAAATATTTTTTCCATATCAGAAATAAGCTTGTTTACATATATAACAGCCATAATTCTTAAATAAAACCCCATTAAACTTGTTGACATTTTGGCTTGATTTATAGGAAAGAGTGTAAACTATGAATAGTCCGGCTATATAATTTTCCCTAAATACTGAAGGCAAATTGCTAAATTAAGGGGAATGCATTGCGGATAGGAATTTCATGCTAATAAAATGTCCGCCCACCGAACAGAATTTCGCAAGATGCAAAAATAGATTGTCACCTTTGGCCGCCAGACGACGACGACGACGACGACTATGACAATTGTTTAATGCAGTCACTTGTCCGTCCAAATCGCATTAGACATGCAAAACATTAGGGGCCCCGGGCTGGAAGGGGAGATATTATTATGGCTGAACCGGCAGAGAGATGATTATCATATCATCTAAATGCAGAACTTCGAGTTCTGATTCCGCAGCCAGGCATGGCTAATGAAATTAAAATGGAAAGGAAATCGTTAGACAAGCAATTTTCTTAGCAGTTTGCACTAGTTTCGTAGTTTTGGGGTTTTTTTTGGGAAAACATTTGCATTGGCATAGGACAGGAATTTCAAATTTTAGCTCTGGCTCTGCCTTGGTTTTCCTGTGAACTCGCACTCAGAGTTACGTGACTTAAATGCTTAAGAAATTATGATTTCGCCAGCAGGTCTGAATGTGTTTGTCTAGCACACTATATATATCATATATATGTGCTCGTATGAGCAGCACATGGCTCAGACACAAAGGTTTCAGCCAAGTTTAGCAGGGGTTAAGATGGGTTAAGACCTTGTTTGGCTTGAGCTGGGGCTCGTTTTGATATGTCTGTCTAGAGTTTTAATTAATATATATAGCTAAGGTGGAGCTTTTATATTTACCATATATATATGTTATTTTTTATACTTACTAAAATTAATAATTTTATATATAATATTTTTGTTCCCTTAGAAAAACCGCTTCTATTGCTATGTAAGCTTCACCATGGGAAAGAAATCCTCTATGCAGCTGCGACAGGATCATCGGGAGTGGTTGCAGGTTATTATAATGAAAAACCTCTTTTAAATACGAGTATTATTAATAAATAAATACTTTTTGTAGACCTATCAAACCGCGATAAAAGACAAGCTGGGCATAGACAGCTTCCTAGTTCAGCCCATCCAAAGACTGACCAGATATCCTTTGCTCTTGCAGCAATTTATATCGGTAAGTTAAGGTTTTTATTTACTAGAAAACAGTTTTTTAGTTAATATAATTATTTATTTAAATATTTAAGGAATTCTACAAGAGTGGAATAAGCTGCAAGCCTGTCTTGACCGCGGTTTGCAAGCTGGAGACGCGTATGAGACGCGCTCTGGATGTGGTCAACCAGGCCGAGGAGATACCCAACATAGAGGAGCTCAATGAGGTGAGAAATAATCTTTTAATTTTAAATATTCCCAAATATTCTATTAAAATACTTGTATTTATTTATATTGCAGCTGGACCTCCTGCAACTGGGCAACTTCCGACGCTCCACAGAGTTCGACGCCCATCACTTTCCCACTCGCAAAAAGTACCGGGCCAAGATCTTCCTCTTCGATCGGAGTCTGGTCTGCACTGAAGTCAGAAAGAAAAGGCTAGCCTTCCGGCAGCACTACCTCTGGGAGCATGTGGAGCTGCAGCGACCCCTGGAGCTGGCCACCTCCAATGCCAACAAGACCATCAATCTGCTGGTGAAGCAGCAGGAGGGAAGCAGTTCCGGCGGTGCCTCCAGTGGCAAGCGCGAGGAGTTCTCCTTTGTGGCCTCCGAGGCGGCGGTGGTGAAGCAGTGGCTCCAGGCCACCCACAAGATCATCGAGATTGCGAGGAACGAGCATGCTCGCAGGAATACCTTCAGTCTGCCCATGGATCTGGTCATCGGAGTGGTGATCTCCATCTGGCTGATATGGCAGTATTTGTAGGAGATACTGCCACCTTATCCCTCGCCCTGTTCCTGGTGTCCACACCACACCGCAAACCAACCCAACCCATCCCATCTAGATCGTAGATATCTAAGAATAAAGCTAAGTTATTTCCTAGTCTTGAACTTCTTGTTTCCCCGGTGTTTGTCCGAGCGTAAAATAAGCTAGCTGCAGTCGCTTGACAAATATTTATGATAAATTGCCTTTGCAGTGGCCAATCCCAGTCTTGTCTTGTCTCCGTTGTCCTTGCAGCAGAATGTAAATAGCTTTTCAGCCATGAGGCACATGGGGCACACACACAGTGTGTTCGTGCTGTGTGTGTGCGGCAGTCACCGAAAAATGTATGACAAATCTATTTATTTAGAATTTATGACGGCCCCGATGCAGGAGGAAGCCTTGCAACCAGAAGCCAAGTCACGGTCTAAGGAAATCTAATGAACCATGTCCGAGAAAAAGATGTGGATATGAACTGCTCGACAAGCTGACGAGGTTTTCTGGGAGTCTGTTAAAAACCAGTTTGCATATTTTAAAAATGTGTGAAATTTCATATTTGGGGGAGTCTATAAATGGGCAAAAAATTGAATTCAGGGAGTATTGCTGAAGTATATATTATTATTATTTAAGCTATGATAATCTTCACTTAATTTAACAAATATTCAAATTTACATTGAGGATTATTTAGTTTTTTAAATTTTGGTAGGAAATACTATTTAATACTGAATTTATTAACCGAAATAAATCAGTCAAATATCTTTACTTAATACTTAAAAAAACACTTTTAAATTCAAAATTCTTATTTATGTTTATATTAACTTCTTTTGGCTGTGAAAAATTTGTATTCTTAAGTATTAAGTTTTTTTAAATAATTATTTTAATATAAAATTTATTTCTATACAAATACCTAATTAAAATAAACAAATATTTATGTATTTTGCTCCCCTAAATATGCTTTATATTTCCACAAAATCAGCCTAAAAGTTATCTTCAAAAAAAAAGGATTTCCCTAAATTAAAACTCAATTTCCCTGTTTCAAGACCCACTGTGTGACACAGTCTTTGATTTGAATCAAAAACTAAATTCCCCCTACAAGATGTCCTGATTATCCGGTCAAGTGATTATAGAAAGAAATCATATTCGTTAAGGGAAAATAAGCCTGGCCAAAGAGGCCCCACTAGAGCCAGTAAAAATATAGAAATAAAACCGAAAAAGTGCACTAATGAAGTTAAGTTAGAGGGGAAAAGAAAAGAGGCGGGGAGGTACTAAGGATGTGTACCATCTGGCCCTATCTGCATTTCCGTGGGTGGGTGAGTGCCGGGGATGTGACAAAATTTGCACAAAAGCAATTTGTTAAGAGGGCAAAAAAATATACATAAAAAAGAGAGAGGGACTGACTCCCTTGACATCCCAAGGATATGCAGGGAGGATGCCATGTGAGTTGCTGTCTAAGCAAATTTTTGTTGGTACTTTCCATACGAGTCTATGTGCTCGCTCGCTGTTGGTTTATTATATTATGTCATTTATGTTGGCATGCCGCCATCGCATCCGCTTGTCGTTTGCTCGGGGGATAAAGGATGTTCCGGGGAGAGAGAGAGAAAGAGAGACAGAGAGAGAGCAGCAAGGGTATGGGGCTAAAGGATAATGCCCGTGTTCTTACCAGGCAGCTTAAGTGTATTAATGTCTGTCAAGTAGTTGTCACAAAAGTGACGTGTATGTAAACGATTTGACATTTTTATGAGCTCACCTCCCCCCACCGCCGAAAAAACTCACTGGAAAATTACAAAATTTTGGTAAATTCTCTCCAAGGATGTACGAAGTCCTGTGTAAATATATTTCAATATTTCTGGGCCATTGGTTTTCCTTCGGCTTTTCTTTTGTCTATGCCCCTCACGTAGTTGGTTCAACATGCTCCACATGTTTTTTAAACTAAATGCATAATTTCGAACGCAAGAAAAAGCGAAGAAAAGGAAGAATTTTTTGGCAATAGAATTGTAGAATGCCAGGGGCATAATTTATTTGAATTTCCCTCTGTTTTTTTTTGGAACACGTTGGAGCAAGGAGGGAGGCGCTGTAGAAGGACAGCAGCAAATTTGCCAAGTAATTGCACAAATTATTGCACGTAGGCGGGCAACACATGATGATGGAACAGATGGCACCGGAGAGATATAGCCACCACCCACCCCATCTTGGTGGCACATCCTCCCTTTTCATGCTACATTAAATTAACTTGACATATTCGAAGGAGGAGTGGAGGTGGAAATGGGGGAATCGTTGGGGCCACAACTGTTGCTAATTTTTGCTTAATATGCCCCCCACACACGAGCCCAGATCCTGCTGCTCCATTGGTCTTATGTGAGTGTGTGTCTGCGTAACCAATTCACGCCCCAGCGACAGTTTAACCTCCCACCCAACCCCCTATATATATCTGCGCCTCCCGATATCTGCCCGGGGTTTATCTAGCCATGTAAATGCAACACAACACTTAGGCACGCAGGCAGCACACATCCAGCACACATCTTCATCCATCCGTCCGACATTTGCCGCCTCGCCTCTGGATTTGCGAATTCGTTTAGTTCTTTTGCTTCGGGTGCTTGAAAAAGTTCAAATTTCCAGCTGCGAAATGGCACGTGAAACAATGTGCTTCTCCGGCCAGGAGTTGGGGAGGTACAGTGGGGCGAAAGCAAACCAAAATGTACAAGGATAATAGATTTTATTACTTGAATGTACAGCTTAGATTCTTGGTTTAATTTTAGTTGATATATAATGCTATTCCTATATGAAAAAAGTGAAAAAATCACGTTCTTTCTTTGTTTTTTAATAACACATCCCACCTTCCTTAGCTGGGCAGTTGAAGACCTGGCCAAAGGGCTCAAGATTTCTCACTGCCTCACTGAGACGCAGCTTCATGGTACTTCCATTTCCGGCAAAAATCTGAGCAAAGTTCAGCAAGAACAACTGCCTAAGGGGCAACTTCGTGAATCTTGGCTGCTCTTGACTGAACTGGGTATCATCTCTAAAGTACATACTGTAGACAGTTTTCAGAGCTATCACATCGAGCAAATGATCTTGGATCAATTCCAATCTTGTTCCGTTCAGACAGATGCTGGCATCATCGAAACCCTCGTTCTCCTCTCCATCTGGGTTTATCAGTGATCCCTTGACTCCCTCGTTTCGCAGGGTTTGTCGGGTCAGTAGAAAGCCCAGCAGACTCACCTTGAAGACATCGTGAAGTTCGGGCGTAAAGAAAGGCTCCTGTAGGATAAAAAGTGGCAGAACCACGGTGTTCTTGAACTCCAAGAATTGCGGCTCGGCACTGGCATAGTCATCGTTGGAGAGCAAGTAAAATTCCCTGCCCTTGGCCATCGGTCCGTCTAGTTGCTCCAAGACCTTACGATTGCGATGCGCCAGGACCTTCAAGTGCATCACAGCAAAGTCCAGCTCAGGGGATGCCAGATTGAGGTTCCAATAGAAGTCGTTGATAAAGCTTCGCTGCTTTTCAACCTGCGGAAGTTTACCCAAAGTCACTGTCATGGAGTTTATCTTCTGCTTGAGAAACTGCACTTCTTCGTCGGTTAGGTTTAAGCGCTTGCTCTCCACTCGGGCCAGGAAGGGCTTGGAGATGAGATCGAACAATCGTTTCACCTCGTCATTATACCTCTGAAACTTTCCCAGCCTAAAGTAGAAGTCCTTGTAAAGCAGCTCGCTGGCAGTGTCCATGTGAAGGGCCACTGTCGCGGCACACTTGGCGGGATCACCCTCGGCACCACTGCCATCCAGGTCTCTCAGATACCGAACAAATCCAATCATCAGGTAACTGGCCACGGTTTCGCTTTCGAATTTGTCCAACAGAGCCTGCAGACCCTCTAGGTAGGGAAATTCAGAGGTCTCCACCACGAAACTGGGGTCAAAGGAGCTGCCGAAAGCTGTCTCGAGGTATTTTCCCAGGGCTAACTTCGTCCTATTCTCGAACTCATCCAGGCTCAGCTCCTTTTTTCGGTGACCTATAAGCTCACCCAGTTCTCTGATTTCCCTCTCGAGGGCTTCAATGTCGCGGGCCAAAATTCCAGCTTTCCTCTGAGACACACCGATGCTGATGAGCAGGTCCTTGGTTTCTATTTCCTCTTCAATGGCGTTGATCTTCTGCTTTCCAATGATCACCTTGAACTTGTCCCTGCCCGGCTGTACCTTCATCTCGATGAGCAGCTTGTCTAGACCAAAATGACTCAGTCGACCCAGAGTCTCCAGCCACTTGAAGTTCTCCTCGGGCCACTGGCTGTCGCGGGGCGTAAGATGTGGCCAGGTGAGACCGCTACCGGGGGACACCAGTCCAATGTAGTGCTTCCAGGAGTGCGTGAACCTCGGAGCTGTGATACAGGTATTGTAAAATAGCCACACCTTTTCCTCCACACTGGTCGGGTCATTTAGCACTCTATATTTGAGTCGTTCGAAGATTATTTGCATTTTTTCGTTGAATTTCTGTTTGACCAAACCATAGAAATTGTTGATCCCATTTTCCTTGTGAATATCGTGGAACTTTCCGCTGGAGAACGTATGGAAATCGTCGCAGGGACTCGCTGAGTCTTCCATATGTTGAAGTATTTGATCCAGGGCCAACTCATCGGAACTGAGTTTGTGGGCTGCCGCGATGCCGAGTAGCAATAGGAGACAGATAACACGAGTAATTCCCTCCATCTTCGTCGAGCAACTGAGGAAAAAGCTTGAAGAACAGCCAAATTTAAAGCTGTGATGCGGAATTTGATGGTGATAAGAATGACCAGAGGGGACCTACTCCCTGATAACCCTGGTTTTGACCTACACGCGTTTTTAGCATAATTGTTAATCATTTTTTAAGTTGGACAAACAAGAAGTAGGAACAAAAATTTAAAAGCTAATCAGGGAAATTTTATTTAATGTTTTATATATTTTATTTTTTATTTTAAATTGTAAAGTAGGAGCCATACTTTTTAAACCTTGAATAAAACCTAAGAGTCTTCGTCTTAAACTTACTTACCTTCATCAGTTTTTTAACTGAATAAAATATATAACAAAACCATTCTGTTTTTCCCTTAAAAATTGCATATCTTCTCCCACTGTGCCTGTTACGATGGCACAAATCAAGCAGAGCGACAAATGCCCATGCGAATGTGTGAATTTGCCGACGATGACAACTGATAAAAGATCGAATTGCGCATCTGAATCCTGCGAGACTTCCAGGACACGTTCTGCCTGGGAGAGAAGGGGGAGAAGGCATGGCCAGGGGAATGGGAATGCGAGACCGACACCGAGAGCGAGACCCTTAAGACCCCCGGGTTAGGCATAATGCCGTATGGCATTAGATAAAAAACAAAGGCATGTAATTTTCGGGGCATGGCCCAAAGCCGCACAACGAGCGAACGGAAACGGAAGCGCTCGATAATCGCCCAGAGAGTGCAGCGTCATGGGTTGGGGGTTCAAGGATGTGGCTGCTCTCCTTGATGCCAGATAATGCGGGGGCGGAAAATCACGTAGGGTTACGGGGGGCAAAAAAAGCACACTCACACTAATACTCACACTTACAAATTGATAAATGCTCTCTGTTAAGTGGCATGTTTTTTGGGTTAAATGCGGTGTAAAATGGGGGCCAGCACCGTAACCCCTAATGGCATAATAACCTTGGGCTGGAAAAATGCACAGAAATAACATATATAGGGCACTCACAATGAGTGTTTAGTTATCAAGAGAGCATGAGTTAGAAAAGGAAACTCCCTTGAAACTCCACTTAAAGGAAACTTAACATAAGCAGAGCCTGGCTTAGATTTCATCTTATTTAATGGCTCATTTTGCTACCACTTTTCTCTCCGTGTAATTGAAAGAATGTAGAAAGCCAAGAGCTGAGTGACAGTTCAGTTAGCAGTCGGGACAACAGTCGGAACGGCACCTTGAAAGCGTCAAGCTGCCCCGGTTGACGCAAATAAATCGCCCATCGTTGCCGGCGCACCTGACACTGTCAACATATGCGCTCGGCAGTACCAAATTCCGGGCCTCGTTGTACATACATCTTGCTTACAGGACTCCAAATTGAAATTTAAAACGGGAAAACCAATAAAAAACAAGTTACAGACGCCACCGACGGGCGGCAATACAAATTGCACTGACGACAGCTGAAAGGCTAGGAAAGAAGGAGCCGGGAAAGGGTGCCGGGAGCTCGGAAACCGTCCAGGATACAGCCCGAAAACCACCCGATCCCAAATGCAATTCGCGCCCGGGACCAGCATACAAATGCCTTCAGCCAAAGGATAATATAATGCACGTTGTTGAAGAATAATGGTCCTGCCAGAAGACAACGTCGCCATCGTCGTCCAAGGGACTAAGCATGTCTGCCATCCCGAATGGAGTATGGGTCTGGCCTCCAGGAGCCAAGGATCCCATGGATCCACATAGCGGACAATAACGATGCCGGCAACGGCAATGACAGGCAATTTTAATAGAATCCACCAGTCGTCGGCGAGGGGAATGGGTGCACGGACTTAACTTGGTGCGTGCCTTAACCTCGGCTCCGGGGGAAACACGAACAGCCGCCGGGACAGCTTCAATTTGCACTACCAGCCTACGAATCCTCAATGAACCGAGAGTCCCTTCCTTTGGATAGCAAAAAATAAAACGGGTGAAGGAACCAAGGGAAGGAGAGGTTTGATTTATTCGCAGCTAAAGTCAACAATCAATATTCGCAGGCACAGGGAACCTGTTGAAAGCCAGCACTTTTTAAAATTTTGTTGAGAGTTTATAGTCTCATGTTATATGATTTTTTGAAAATATTTAATATAGCTATGATGAAGATGGAATTTTGTACGATTTAGTAAATATAGAAACCCGAAACACAAAGGTTATAGAGAGTAGAAAACTAATTGTAGTCAAACTGTAGGAAATTAAGGGATAATCTAAGGGATGTAGCATCTTAGAAATTGTTAGAAAGCGTTTTAAAATGAAAAGTTTTCTTTGTTAAGACATTCATATTCCCACTAAACGAATGAGTGTAAAAAATATTGAATTTGCTTTGTTTAAAATTAATAGAAATTCTTCTCAGAGGAGGATCTTCTTCGAGTCATTTCGTAGTTCCAACCTTGAATCTCTCTTTTCTGAAGATCCTTTATTATACTTCTGTGTTCAAATAAGGGTTAAAATTCAGGTTCTTCAGCTATGATCAGATTCATGACTTAATTACATTCTTTGTCCATATCTTTTAGGAGACATTCCCATGCTTATTGAAGTTCCTCAAACTCAGAAAACGCTTAATTCCCTCTCCTAAACACACCTTTCCTAGGGTTACTTCCTCTTCTGGTCCCAAAAAGTCTCTGTGAATAAAATGTTATATAAATTGTTCCGAGACATAAAAATGATAATGTCCATTTGCGGTCGAGCCAAATTCATTTATGGCGACTGCCGAAATATCTTTTGATTAGCCAACGGAATGGTTCCGGTTGTGGGGGCCATAAGAATCCAGGTCATGTAGCCAGCATATAAATCCCAGCAAATTCATGCATGACCCATAAAAGAGCGGGGGACTGGGCCTCGGAGCTCCACTGGCACTTCACGGAAACACGGAACATATTTCCTATTTATGACTGCAACTTTCGGTGGAGTCCATGGGTAGGGGTATAAAAATTTCAACACGCTTACACAAAAATTGCCAATTAAGCGCATTTATGACTGCAGCGCAGCGGAAGTATGTGTGGCATGCAGCTAAGAAGGGGCAGGAGGAGGGGGAAATATACCACTCCACCCCCGTTCTGGCGGTCTTCCTATAGAAACAGTGTCTGGACCCATAAACATCCTTAATGCGAGAACGTGTGCACTCCGAAGACGCTCGCTCGCCAGGATTATTAAGAAACAATGAAGCCGGGAGACGCCGCTAGAAGCCATAAAAGCGGACACATAACGCCCGGTTTATGGCGCAAGTTAAAACTGGAAACTAAATAGTTGACACCGCGCGGACATTGACCATTGGCTTACCGGAGGGGAGAGGGGATGATGGGGATGCTGCAGGCCAAGATGGAGGCGGAGACGGAGACGGAACTCTCGTAAAGCTCTTGGGTCAATGACGAAAACATAATTTGTAATTTGAATTTGCTTCGTGTTCGAGCATAAGCAATGAGTCCTCAGTGTTGTCCTTGGTCCTTTGCTCCTGCTATAAGGCATTCCGTTGGCGTTTCAGTTATGGGCGCATATAATTCTTCAGGACAAGAAATCCTGATTTGAGGGAAAAGTTTTTTTCCTACTTGTAGAATTAGAGTCACAAAGAAAACTTTTTATTGCTACCTTAAAGAGTCATAGTTGTCCTTCTTTCTTTTTAAACCCCAATTACCTGGCAAGGAATTACTGGCACGACCCTTTCCTTAGAGTAAAATGCATAGACTTGTATTAAAAATATTCTTGCAGGACCTTAAGCCTTCGGTTTTAGCCTTTGGCCTTGCTTGTTAAGGTACATATAGCTGCGTTGACTGATTTATGCGCTTATCACGCAGGCGTCGCCGCCGTTTTTATGTCCTTGTCGTCGCCGTCTGTCGGCCATAAATGTCCTGGCCGTAGTCCTGGTCGCAAATTTGCCATTTTAATGCTCCTTGGGCTCCGTGCTTTTCAATTTCTCCCCACATACAACATACATACTTGCTTGCACCCGTACCTGCGATTCTTGGCTTAGGCCCATCCTTCGATGTGACAGTTTTTCATTACGCACAAATCCTTCGGGCATACACCGAGTCGCTCGTCACATTAAAAAAAAGAAAGGATGCTGACTAAAGGCCAAAAACACACAAAAAATAATATGGGGGGAAAGCATAAAAGTCGCAAGCAAACACACACGGAGAAGGGCTTCTCCTAGTCTGTAAGGAATTTCATAAAAATCGTTTGCCAGCTTATCGCAGCTTTAAGATGTCTGCATGTCCTGCCTGGATGGAGTTCGCCTGGTGTCCTTTTTTGCCCTGCGACACTTTGCAACTGACATTATGCAACTTTGAGCGGCAGAGCAGCGGGAACTGCAGCTATCTAAATTACCCAGAGACATCCGGCATGACGGCAGGTCGTTCTTATGCGCTCAAGGATCAACAGGAAGCGCCCCAAGGAGTCTGACTAGCTCCATGTGTTGCATTTTCCTTTCTTCCCTTTTTAACTTTTTTTTGCCTTCTTGTTGGCTTGTTCCTTTTTGGCGCTGCAAATTTCATTTGGCACAGGAAGGAAGGAAATGTGAGCATGCAAAGCAAAAAAGGGTCCTGGATAGACGCAGATAAGTTGAGCGCAGGAGTCGCCAATTAATGCGTCGTCCTGCACGTGTTAACGCTCGTCCACTTCAGATCCTCAAGCTCCAAGTGGCCGTCTGTCAAGGCCAAAAGTCACGTATTCCAGTTGGGAATTTAAGGAGTGAAAAAATAGTAAATTCACAATGTACACTGAGTGGGTACAGTGGCTTCTAAGAAAGGTAGGAGCAAGAGTATATCGGGAGTTTTTTGTATACAGAAAAATTCAAGCTTCAAGGATATAGAATGCGGAATTTTTAAAACTGACGGTTTTAAACTTTAAATAATGATTAAAAACAAAAGTAACCCAAACCAATACAAAGACTATATTTTATTATAGATTCTCCGCCCGTGGAGGAACACGCGGAAACCTTCCTATCTCACTGTTCATTATCATCTGCAGCCTCGTGATCACCGGCACCATCATCTGGAGGCCCAGGTGCTGCTCCAGGGTCTGGGCAATTTCCACGCGCAACGCCTCCTCCAAGCTCTCGCTGACATTGCGCTTCTCGACAATCTCCACCTCCGGCACCTGCAGCGGATATCTTGCCGGACAGGTGAAGACCAACTGAAGGGCAAAGCCTACTCGGAGCCCCGATGAGGACCCGCCCTCAATGTAGTTCATGGTGGCCAGCGGCACCTTAAGCTGGAGCCTCGGTCGGCGGGACAGGACCAAGTAGGCCAGGCCCAAATAGTGCATTGTCCGGACCTCGTTCTCTTGCAGATCTGCGAAAAACTTTGACGTTCTTTCCACATCCCAGTTTTCCGGCAGATCCCCTGAACTAAGTAAACCTCCTCGCTCCGCCCTCTGCGTCATCCTTCGTCGGTAATTTGGAATTTTGCCTACTATTTCCTTCTTTTTTTTGTAATTTTGTTTGCTTCCCCAGGATTGTTATCTCTGTTCCGCCGAAAATAATTTGAAATGTAATGCCAGGCCATGTCGGTAAGCCGAGATTTGCATAGTCCCATCAAAGCAATAACAGATGGATGAAAGGGACTTCTTGAGGCCCATCATACGGCAGGAGATCTCAGGGGAAGGACAGGAAGGGGATGAATGGGATGAGGTAGTCTGTGTGGAAAGGTGAATGCTCTGCCGGGAAAAATGATAAATAATAAGCTAGAAATAAAAAGCTGTATGGGTATTAAATTACATTATTAAATATGAATTATTGATATATAATTCCTAATTTATTAATATGTTAATAAGCCCTCAAGTTCATAATTTCGTTTGAAAATAAACACGGTTTTTCCTAGAGATGGCAAAATATATTTATATGTTAATCCTGCATCTATAATTGATAAAAATCAATATTTTACTTTCTGATTTTAGAAAGAAAAATTTCACGTAGTCGTCTAAGAGCGATAAAGATATATTTTCTTAATGTAATATAATAATATAATAATAGTATTATATGAGCAATAAATCGACATTCTGTTTAAAACATATATCGTATATTGTCAAAAAAAACCAAAACGTTGCCTAAACTATTATTCTTTGTTAAATTACAAATAATATTTAAAAAATACCGAAATAAAATATTTCAAGAGGTTTTAAGTATAATCAATAATCAAATACAAATACATTAAATACAACTTTTGAAATATAACATAAAAACAGATATTTTAACGCTATTTGAAATCATTAGTTCAATCTTAAATATATTTCTTATGTAAAACAAACAAACTCAGACTAACTCCCGCTAACAAAGTGTATTTAAAATAATTGAAGTATATTGTGGCATGAATATGCTCCCATAAATACCCTCACCGCAAATTGAGTTTATTCGTTTGGCTGATTTGATTAGCCCAGATTTGCTGGTCTCAGTGCTATGCAAATTAGCTGTGTGATTATCGCGAAAATTGGCAAACACACGCACCGACTGTGCACACAGACTTCACACCCACCGAAGAAGAGAGGAAAATTCCCAAAGCGGGGAAGCCAAAGCCAGCAGAGCGCGACCTCCCACCCCCTCCTTAATAGTTTTCAGCTTCAGACGTGCGTGCAGATTTCCTCTGCACTTGGGAAATCTTCCACGCATATGAGTAACCTTTTTTTTTATTAGTCCTGCGAAATTTGCATTTTAAAGCAGTTTCAGTCACGTGAGCGGCAAGGATTTCCCTTTGATTTTACACTCCAACGCCTTGGCATAGTGGTTGGTTTTTTGCTAATGAGGAAATAGATGAAGGAGTGAGCAGCACCCACAGAAGGAAAAGGGGAAAATTGTGACTTAATCAAGTGAGATCATATAATTTTGATTACTTTCGGGAATACGAATAAATAAATAATAATAATAATAATTTGTATTAATAAAAAGCAAACATGATTATGGATATGTAAATGTTTCTTTACTTTTTCTACCAATTTAAGAGTCTTGCTTGCGATAGAAATCGATGTTTATTAGCTTTACTTCTTAAGGATTTCTAAATTCCATTCTTCATCCAACTAAGAACCCTCAATACTTCCCTCTTGTAAGAATCCTCCTACATTTCTTAAAGTGCAGTTCCTAATGAGCAAAAATGTAGAGTGATAGAGTGGCGTCCTCTTATGTTGTTCACCTGACTGTCAATCAACTTTCAATAAGCCAGCCAGGTGCTGCTTCAATCTTCATTAGAGTTCCTCCTACGGCTGGCTCTGTGTGTCGATGATGTAAGGCCGAAGTCCAAAGTCCTGCGAATCGAACTCACTCAAACATGTTGCATTGCCCCTACAACGGCAGCCGAGTATCCTGCGATTTCCCACCCACCTTTCCACCCGATTTTCCGAGGCTCCATTCGGCTAGCAGGCGGTTGGTTGGCTCTTCGTTCCCGGGGCCAAGCTCCTAGCCAGCTCTGGATGGCAACGCCCCAGAACGTGACCAAATGGCATTCGGGGCGTGCACACCGAATATAATAGGGGAGCGGGTTTGTATCCTTCTGTCTTCCGCCTGCTGGTTCCCTGGAGTCCTTGTCCTTGCAGATTTTTCCTCAATCTTGTATTGACTTTTTGCTGTTTGCTCGCCGGGATTTGGATGTTCCCCCCGATTGGCCAGGGGTTGGAGTTCTTGTTCTTGTTCTTGTGCTTTGTTTTTAGAGAGCTGCCTGGCCGCCTGCCTGGTGGAAAGTGGAAAGTTTTTGTGAAGCACTTGTTTACGATTTGAAGTGCATTTGCTGGCGGCGGAGGAGTGACTGTCATAATTTGGGGCTCCCATCGATTGCGATCTCTGCTCGCTGCTGGCAAGTGTGAAAAGTTTTCCACTTGATGTTGGCAAATCTCAGCTGTTAAGTTCTCCTTGGTTATGCTAATGAGGCAAACTTTGCCACTTCGATCGCCGGTGGTTTCCTGTCTGCTCGTATAATTGAAAGTTTTGTCTGTTTTCAATTCCGCTCGGGGGAAGTTTGTAGTGCCCTGCGGATGAACCAAGGTCACTGCAGCAGACCCACCTAAAAATCTATTATGGTGGAGCGACACACCCCGTTGTTGAACAAGCAAACCCCATCGAATGATAAGATATATATATTGGAGTTCTTCGAAGGTTATAAGAGGCTCTGAATGGCGCATCACCGGATGAGAAGAGCAACTGCTCGGCCAAAGGCATGAGGTACTCGACTTTGCTAATTTTGGGCCTCATTTTGGCCCTCACTCTCGGGGGAGAGACGGCCAAGACCAAGTCCAAGAAGGTGAAGAACAAGCAGAAGCCGAAAGAGGAGGTCCTGCCCCTGGCGGAACCCTGCAGATCTGCCAATTGTAAGCTGCCCGACTGCCGCTGTTCGGATGCCATTCTGCCCAGGTCGAAGTTCGAGGGCAAGGAAAGCGAGATTCCTCAGGTGAGAAGGAGCACTCTCAAGGAATTTCTAATAAATTTAAGAAAAAAATCTATAAAATATATTATTTATTTATTTATCTATGCATAACCCTTCCCAGTTCGTGACCATCACCTTTGACGATGCTGTAAATGCAGTAAACTACGCCCAGTATGAGCTGCTCTTCGAGGGTTTGATCAATCCGGATGGCTGTACGGCGGCTGGAACCTTCTTTCTGTCCCACGAATATACGGATTATGTGAGAGTCAATGCCCTGTACAGAGCAGGTCATGAGATTGCCCTGCATTCGGTGACCCATGGCGATGGCACCGATTACTGGCGCTCAGCGGACGTGGCCACCGTGGAGCGGGAGTTTGGTGCCCAGCTGAAGATGCTGGAGGCCTTTGCTAAGGTTAATCCCAAGAGTATACAGGGAATGCGACTGCCCTTCCTCCAGATCTCCGGGAATAACACCTTCGAGGCGGCACGTCGTCTGGGTCTGAGCTACGACAGCTCCTGGCCCACGCAGCAGTTCAAGGATCCTGCCATGTGGCCGTACACCCTGGACTATCAGTCGAAGCAGGACTGTCAGATTGGTCCCTGTCCGGAGGCCTCCATACCAGGCTTTTGGGTTAATCCCATGGTCACATGGACCGACACCGAGGGCTATAGCTGCTCCATGATCGATGCCTGTGTCTATCCGCCGGAGGACAAAGTGGAGGCGCTGTTCCAGTGGATGTTGGAGAACTTCAATCGACACTATCAGGGCAGTCGAGCTCCCTTTGGGATGTATCTGCATGCAGCTTGGTTCTCGCGGGGACGCAATTATTTTGGGGCCTTCAAGAAGTGAGTTTAATATTTAGTTATTATATTTAAAATAGGATTTAGTTAAGGTAATAACTTATTACAAATAAGTAGAACTTTAAGTAAGATTCTTTTACATTTATGTATATTTTATCTGTCCAAAAGTATGCAACTTATCTATCTCTCTCTCTATATTTCCGCAGATTCATTAACCATCTGAATACCTATCCTGATGTTTATTTCACCGGCATTTCGCGTATGCTGGAGTACGTGAAGAAACCCGTTCTGGGCGCACCCTTTAAGGATTGTCCTGTTTTGCCGGAAGCGGACTGTCGCGCCGTCCAGTGCCATGTCCAGAAGCTAACCACCGGCGAGGAGCGTTACCTGAATGTCTGCGACAAGTGCCCCGTTGTCTATCCTTGGCTGGACAATCCCCTGGGTCAGCAGCTGTAAGCCCGCGCAAGCGTTGGCCAATAAAGAGAGTACACAGAAAATAATGAAAATGGTTTTTTAATGAAGGGAAAATGTAGTAAAAATAAATAAGTAAGTGTACTTTAAAATATAAATTACAAGTATTTAATGTATGTTTTTCCACAAGTTGTTTATACATTTGCTCAGGCAACAATTGTTAGGCACATTTTCTCTAGGCAAGTCACATTTTCCCTTCGATAACATCAATATCCTCTGAATTTATCCTTTGTGTGCGGTTTTGAACAGAAGCTGCGCCATGTTTTTGGGGGAGAAACTGTTGACATTTTCCCCATCTCTAAGCCAAAATTTACATACGCCACCGCACGGACCGCGCTGATAAATGAGCTGAAATTATGTTTCTGGCCGTGAGACGCTTAATTAACTCATTCAGCGGAGCAGAGCTGGACCCCCGAGTGCGGTCATATTTCATGGACTCTCTCTCTCTCTCGGTGGAGAATTAATACGACCTGGAGCTTCCGGGACCCATGCAGCGTCCTGTTTTAGGGGTCCTGTCAATGCAGCTGCTACCTGTAAATGACGTTCGACCGACCGTCTGGGGCTCTGGGCTCGAAACACTGTTGATGCCTTCGGTTGCATTTTTGTTAATGGACGTCTAACTAATGACAGCCTCCAGGTTGCATATCAGTCAGGAGATGAGTCGAGGAATGGGGATCAGGAGACTGCTGTTGCTCCTCCTGCTCCTGTTCCTGCTCCTGCTCTTCCGCATTTTGCGGTTGCTGTCGCAAATTATGTATGCGGTTAGCCGGACCACCTCGTCCCTGGGGTAACGTTGGGCTAAGGCGGAGGACAGGTTGGACATGGAAACGACCACAACATATTGGTTGATAGTTGACCAGAAGGAGCAGATGGAGGAAGCTGTCTGAGTGAGGGAATAGTGGGTGTATGTAAGGATTCCAGCAAAAATGGGGTTCATCCAAGGCACTTAAAAATAACCCCAGACGCAATATTTATCTGCGGTTGAGTTGAGTGGAAAGTAAGGGAACTAATCAATTAGAGTGTGAGAACAGGAGGAGAACACCTTAAATTCTTTTAAATTTATGGGAATATTCTTGAAAACCAAAGCTTAGAATTTAAGTTTCTGTTATCTTAAGTTATAAATATCTAAAATACACTTAGATATGTTTTTTCCTTGTAATTTATTCACAGCTTCTCACACTAGACACGCTTATGACAATGTTTGTTGGCCAGGACATAGCCCTCGGGGCAGTTGGCCTCCAGGATATTGTAGGGCTGCACCTGCATTGATCCATTAGAGTTCCATGTGGGTTCCATATTCATTTTCGAGGGTTCATTGAGGCCAGTTTCAACGCTCACAGCTTCCACAACTTCGCTGTCCGTGGCCAGGGTTCCCGTGAGTAAATTTCGGCTGATGATTACCAGGATGCCCAGGACAAACAGGTTAAAAAAGCTGCTCAAAGCTGATGCCATACTATTCCAATGATGGTTTAACTATAACTGAATCAAAATCACAATTTTCTGCTGACCATTACGACTCCGAGATGGCCAAGACAATTGTGAAAGTAGTTAATGGCTTATAAGGCAACCCACCAGCCACAAGGGCCCTCGAGTCCGTCGAAGGTTGCGCCAGCCAAATCAGATCTTTGCTTTGATAGATTTCAATTTGCCATTTCTTGGCAGGAAATACATAAACAATAAACAATAAGCAAACAATGACGACTGGCTGGCTTTTATGGAAATGAAGAAAATGCTCGAGAAAATCGCAACAAAAAGTGAGCAAATATTTGCTGATTACTTTCCGAAACTTGCACTGATTAACACAGCCGGGCAGAAGGCGGACTATTGTCCCAGGATCTCTCCCCTGCAATTAGAGATTTTCTTGCCACTCCCACTCCCCCGTCCCTTCCTGTTTAGCATAAATTTTGCATTCAGTCAGGGGAAGCCGAATAAGGTGGCTGTCATAAATAAATGACTCTACGAGCCTTTGGCCCTGCCTCAGCTGTCTGTGACCTAAACAGGCATTATTTTAATGTACTTTTATGCGGTACACAGGGAAAAAATATATAAGGTTCCCGGTATTTAACCCACACACACACAGGGAGAGAGAGATACCAAATGACATTTTTATGTTTCAATTTTCGGTTGCCTTTTCTTTTTTACTTCGCGAAAATTATGCCCACCACCCAAGGACAAGCACTTTGATGATGATGATGTGGGTCCTGGGTCCCTGGGTTCTGGGTCCTTAACCATTGGGGCGGCTTCTGGTTCCTGGGTGGTGTGAAGCCTTATGTGGTTTCCGCCTGCCGGCTGACAATAGAATTGTCAAAATTATTCGCTCAAATTGCTGACATTTATTAGGCAGTTTACGGCTCGGTCTCAGGTTACTTGGTGGAAAGTCACTTAGGGGATGAGATGATATAGTATACCAGGGGAACTTTTTTAATGACATCCAATCATTACTGGTTTTTGACTCTAGAGGGGTTTTCATTGCTGAATTTTAATAGGAAGGTATGGGAATTTAGTAATTTACAGAATTTAAGAAGGGTTTAAAAAGATAAAAATGTAATTAAGCTGTTTGACTTTCAAGATGTATCTTTTCATAGTTTAATTACCTTTCCATGAAACAAATATTTATACAGATTTTTATTAATAGTATTAGTTATACATTTAAAATTAAAACTAAGCATGGCACATTTTATTTTACCCTTGCAGGGTATTTATTCAAAAGTTTGCAACGCATTCCAGGAGTCATTTCGGACCCTCTAAATAATATATTTTATAAAGAGCACACCAATTAATAACAATTATAATTTCCTGGTTGCTAAAGACCTATCCCATTACTAGTTAACTCAAAATACCTCAGATTATTCACCTCGAATGCATTCTCTTCAGAACAAACTCAAGTCTCAGATGCAATGAGCCTTGAAATAAAATATTCGCATTGACGACTGCCCTCACTTGCGGTTATTCAACCGATTCGATTCGCCGATCGGCTGATTAAAATTTTTAATTATATAAGAGCTTTTCAGTTAGCTCCCGTGTTGTAGGCCTTATCTGGGAGCAAACAAGCCCTCACACTTGCCTTAGAACTAACGAGCTAATGACTCGCCTCTCTTGGCTCTTGTCTCTGGCCTCTCGATCTGAATCTGAAGCCGAGCGCGAATCTCGAAACAGAATCAGAAGCAGTGGAGAGATTCAGTCTCGAGTGCGATACTGGCCAGCGTGAACGTGTTTACTTCAGCTTCAATTGCAAAGCCAACTTTTTACGATTATGGCCATTAAACGGCGGCTTCCCTGGCCGGAGCTGCTCTTTCTGTTTGTGGGCGTCTGGCTGTGCCTGACATTGGAGCCAAATGCCGGGGCTCGACTGCCCAGCGATCGTCTTGTTTTTCCCTCGGAGCCACAGCCGAAACTGGAGTCTCGTCTCAAGGAAATGGAAAGGGAAATGGCGGAGGTGTCACGCCTGACGAATGTCACTCTTCTGATGATGCAGCAGGAAGCCAAGAAGAACACTACCAAAGCTCGTATCAGTACAAGAAGTGAAAAGCCACCAGAAACCACAACCGGAAGAGGGAAAGCTGAGATGACAAACCCAGCTGAGGAGCAGATTAATACAACCACCCCGAGAAATCAAACCCATCCTGCCAGTGAATCCAAGTTAATAACCTTTGCCAGTGATCCGGAGTCAAATAGCCAGCGACCTTGGGAGGAAACTGAGATCCCTACGACCCTCAAGACAAAGGTGGTGTTGGAGCCAAGGATCACCCTGGAAACAACAAGAATCTGTGCGGAGGGCTTCATTTTGAGTAACAACCACTGTCGCAAGAATGCTTGGCAGTCTGGAAAGACCTTAAATAAAGATGATTAACTAAATACATAAATTATTAATCTAATTTATAATTTTTGTTAAGAATTGTACATGAAATTAGGCCTAAATGCGATGCCAAAGTTTTTGTGTTGTTTCAATTTCATTTCATAATGATAAGAAATGTCTTAAAGGCATTTAAATTCAATGATGAATTGCATAATTTTGAAATTTAACTCGTGTACTCTTAAAAAAACTATAGAACTATAGAATGGAATTAAATAATAATTTAAAGAGTATTTTATTAGGCATAAAATAATACAAATAAATAATAAACTTAAGTAAAAGAAATAAACGAACTATACAAAGTTAAAATAAAGGTTGGTCATTTTACAATTGAAAAGAAATAAAAGAAAACTTTATATTTAAAGGCAGCTTAGGTTTTCCGATTTTTGTAAGTGTAAGCTTGGGTATCAATATATAAATTTACATACAGATATCTCAAAAAGCTTTCCGTTGCAAAAATATTGTTTGGGAGAGCTCAATCGTTGTTTCATTGCTCAGTTTTGAAAGCTTCTTGGTTTCGATTCATCTTAACCCATTAAGAACTCACTCTTAAATGAAAAGACATAGGTATAAAATCATTTAGAATTGTATACAATAAAAACCTGGACTAATTAATTAGTTTAATATAATTTTAAGGAAATTAGTGAAAGAAAAACCTGGAATTGTTATTTTATGTTATATTACAATACAAAGATTAGATTAACCTTTCTCAAGATCAGTTTTTTCGACAGTATTCCCTCTCTTAATCAAGAATAATTCATTATAACTTAATAACTTGTAAATTTTCAATAATTATTTTATTTAATTGCTGTGTAAATGTGTGAAAACATTGTTTACGTTTTTATTTTACGAGATAGCAGGTTTGTTTGGCTTTTCTCCCACCTTGGCGATTTTTTATAGGTTTGCTTAACGGATTGGGAAATGAGATTGGAACAGCGTCAAGCTTAGCGCATATAAATGGGAAGCCGCTTGTGATCACCAAGATCAGTCTCTAAAGTTTCGTCAGAACAAGCAAAAGCCATGTGGATCCATGTTAATACCCTACTGCTGGTGCTATTGGCAGGATTTTTCATCCCGATCGAAGCAAGATCATGGGACTATATGGGAGGATACCATCAGGGAAGTGAATTCAACACTAGCAACAGCTATACTGTTCATAACGGACCCCAATTTGCATTGCTCCAAACTTCCCAGAAATGCAGTGAGGGATATCAGCTGCAAGGAAATCAATGCCGGAAAGAAGTTTAGTATATGGTGTTTGAAATGTATCTACAAAATTTGTTTAATATGATGTCAGGAAAACGAAAATGTTCAGCAATGTAACAGCACTTTATATATTAGTAACAACACATGATCTGATAATCGGGTGTATTTGTATTTCTCAAATAAATATATGCTTTTGTAACTTGATTTTCCATCAATACCATTCTCTGAATGCATTTATATAATATTTGCATGTCTGGTTTTCGCTGGAATCGAAGTGAGTAAGAAAATATGAATATGATCGATTTCGATCATAAATAAATAGTGCCTGAATATGTTGCTAACCGTTTTCTCTACAAATATTTTAATTAATATTTTCTGCTCACATTTTTAAATAACTTTTGAAGCAGTGTATTTCGAAAATCGAAAATATCTAAAAGCTTTTTTGTGGCTGCTCTGCTGCTTTGTTTACGTTTTTATTATGTGGGAGAGCATGTCTGGTGTATTTGGCTTTTTCCCATTAACTCCGCTCTCCCATGTGATCTTTTATCTGTCTGGCTTTCTGGCTTTTATACATGGGAATGGAACTGACACTCTCTGAATGTGAAGATGATCCCAATGTCTCAGTCTGTGGAGCTTCGTCGTAGCAAACAAACGTGCATCTGCTCGATTATGTCGTTCTCTCTTAACCCATTGGTGCTGTGTTTAAGCTCTTTGTGTTTGCTTTTCCTCTCGATTGAGGCCAGATCTCGGCCCTGCATTGATGATCGCATAGTGTTTCCCAAGGATAACGATGAGGATGTATTCTCCTCGAAGTTCTTTCTGCCGAGTGCAAACTCAACGACAACGCAGATGCCTTCGACCACAATAGCAACTTCTTTATCAACCGTAGAGACAACTGAGCTCATCTCGAGAGCCTCAGAGGAGCTGAGCACCGAGAAGCCGGTGGTAGACAATCGGATTTTGATCGAGACAACCCCGAAATGCAAAGATGGCTATGAGCTGAGGGCGAATCGCTGCCGAAAGTCGGCTTAGTCTTAAGAAATCCATTTTACAGTCAATAAAGTGATATTTTATTTTGAAAAGAAATGCTAATGCTTTGATTGATGAGGCAGACTACGATGGTGATTGTTTAAAAAAAAAACACGGCAAACAAACAAAAATCCCCCCACGAAACTAACTTAACATTAGTGAGAGAAACTTTTGGTAAGGGGAAACTTTACACAACAGTACAGAAAGAGTAATTATAGTTTGGAGACTCAGACTCGTGACTCAATCTGCGGATTTATATGCAATTGTTTTTCCCTTCTATAGATGAGGTCCATATAGTAATCGGCGCCTTATCTGATGTCACGAACCTGGCTTATCGGCGGCTTACAAACAGCATTTGTTCTGGGACACTCATATTTCTAAGAAGACGAGACGCAAGTCAGTCTCTTTTGAATATTCAACGCTGGTGGTTGGTGTTGATTCTGTTTCAGAAATGGCTTCCCAGCTCTTATCTCTGGGCTTGGCTCTGGCACTGATCTTCCTAATCGGCGGTCACTGGACAGATGCACGTCCTCAGAATCCTTACTATGTGGAGAACGGAGGACAAGGTGGATTTGGAGGACCCGAAACGTGAGAAACTAAAACTTAAACTTCTTGCTTTAAGAAAAAAAAGAAGAATAAGTATACAAAACAAGAGCTGATAAGGCTTGCTTATCAATTAAGTCTTGTTTAGACTGGTATACAAAATATTTACTTCCACTTTAAAATCTTTAATTATTTATTTACTTTACAGACATAATCATCGCTCTCATCATGGGCATCAACACGGACACGGACACGAACACGGATTTGGACCTGGCCATGGACCTGGCCACGGGCATGGTTTTGGCCCAGGATTCTCTGGAGGATATCCTTCCCAACCTCAGCCTCCAACTTATGGTCGTTTCCCACCACCTACTTATCCTGTTAATCAATTTCCTGGTGGTCCCTTCTCTGGCCAACAGCCTGGCGGCGGTCGCTTCGGAAATAGACAGCCAGGCAACTTCTTTGGAGGTCAGCAGCCAGGTCCCAACTTTAGACCACAGCCGGGTCAGGGCGGAGACTTCAACAGGGGACAACCAGACTTTCAGCAGCCAGGAGGAGACTTCAACAGGGGACAACAGGGTGGACACAACAGAGGTCATTCAGGAGAAGATTTCAATGGAAGGCGACAGCCTGGCTTCCAGCAACCAGGAAGCGACTTCAATAGAGGTCAGCCAGGCTTTCAGCAACCAGGAACTAACTTCAATCGAGGTCAGCCTGGCTTCCAGCAACCTGAGGACAACTTAAATACCAGGCAGCCGGACAGCAATGAACTGCCCACCTATACGCGACCTGGACAATCTCCCGGAGGATTCCAGCAGCCTGGCAGCGGTGAGAATACCCTACAGCCGCGACCAGGACCTGGTCAGCGCCCAGTAGGTGGAGCAGGAGGAGGCTTCCAGCAGCCTGGACGTCAGCCGGGAAGCTCCAGCAATCCTATTCAGCCTCGTCCCGGCAACAACGAAGATGACGACTTCTCGCAGTTTAATTTCCAAACACCCAACACTCTGCAGCCACGACCAGGGCAGGATCCAGAAGCCGGAGGAACCTCCTCTGTAATCCAACCCATTCCTGGCCAGACTTCGTCGAGCGACAATGCGGCCAAAAATCTGGATGATCTCTTCAACACGCAGGACTACCTGTCACCCGAGCTAAGCCAAGGAGTTGGAACCAGGTCAGGATCCGAGCGGGATCCCAAATCCGAGACCGAGGAGGCGCGTCCAGAGTCGGTGAATCAGCGCAATCTGTTCGATACGGATCCCATCTGCACCAATGGAACCGAGAGGATGGCGGGACGTTGCCGGAAGAAGGCCTAGAAGGTGTCAAGTGTAACGTAACTCTTCAATCTGGAATAATAATATACTTTATCTTTATCTGAAAAATTGTAAAATCGAGTTGTGCCAATAAATGTACCTCGTTTTGAGTAATTAAATAAAAAATACAGAGAACTTTGGGAGATATATTTCCTTATTCGATAAGCTTGGTTATGTCAGATGGGAAGTTTGTACTTCTCCGGGGATCACAAAGAAAAGAAGGTAAGAGGTAATCAGATAATGTGTATCAATTAAAATAATACCTCAAAATTTTATGAATTTTTTTACATATATAAGATTTTTTCCTTAGTTCTGTATATTCATAATTTCTTTAAAAACCATAAAATACATATGTATATAGCAAAGCCAATAACCCGAAGATATGTATTTTAAAATTTAAAAATATTCACAGAAATTATTAAGGGAAGCAAGATCCAAAAATTTATATTTTAAAAATGGAAATAATTTAGTTCTTCTTGAGTGAATAAGATGCAAAAAAAAAAACTGTTTGTCATAAGTCATATATTCGGAATCGCCATTAACATCGCAATTAATTAATAGTAAAATATTGAGAAACAAAAAAAAAAAAAAAGTTGTCTGTTTTTTAAGGTTTTTACAAATATTTCCTATTTTTCTAAACTTTAAAAAGAAAGAAACTTTGAAATTGATTTTTTATCATAATTTAATTGGCAGTTCATTGTTTAATACATTTTTGAAAAACACAATCTCTATAAATTATTCGAATGGTGATAAATCTATCTTATAAGATCAAACAATACATTTCTAAGTAAACTATCGTTTAGGCAAGTTGCCGAGACATAATTGCTTTAAAATAAATGCACTTACGCGTGGCTTCAAGTAATATAATAAAAATATACATATAAACATCAATAGTAATAAATAACAAATACATTCGTAGAAAACCCAATAAACAAATTTCTTATCCACAAATGCTGCGACGCGTGTTCACATTTCACATTTATTCCGAACTGTCGAGCTGTCAATGTAAATTGTTAGATCATTTTATTCCCGATGATTATGTGAATGCATCGCAAATATTCCCCGAATGAAAGCAGATAACGCGAGCAATCACCGAACCCATTCAATAAACAAAAATAAATAAAGAAAGCAAATTAGTTGGGAAACGAGTCTCAAAGAAGACGCATCTAGAAAATCTCTAAACTAACAAAAAAATGAGGAACAACCTGCGAATATTCGTAAATCTACTCTTTGTGGTGGCCCTACTTCTGTCATTGGAGAATCAGTCTAGCCCCTGTCCCGAGGGCTTCAAGCTGTATTTAAATCGCTGTCGAAGACCAGCGTGAAATTGTTTAACGATTTTATTTTTATAAGAAATAAAAACCAACTAAAAATCACGTTTTGTCTTTGACACACTTTTATTACATTTATTATTAAGTCAATTGTGTTTGTATTTGGTATTTATAAAATTTACTGCGGCCAAAACTTGGCTCAATTTGATTAAATTTTAATATCCGTTACTTTATTTGTTCTTTACTTTTGTTGGCCATAATAACGCAGCTTCAGGCACGTTCTTAACTGATCACTTTTAGCTTTTTATGCCATTTTGCGGCACCTGCTGCCCGAAAGTATATATCCAGGTTGACATGACGGACTTATTTCGAAAATGCTCTGCACAAATACCTCCGTCGTGTTAGAAATAGGAGTTGTGTTGAGATTTTCCTGATGAGTCACAGTTGTTGCCACTGGCTGACTCCTGGGTAAGCTGGCTGCCCCATGCCAGCTCAGCATTAGCAGGCCGGCGATCAGCAGCAGTCTTGATAGCAGCTCCATGGGTATCTTTTTGTTTAATATATATAATTTGATATATATCTTTTTATTATATTAGTTTTCCGTCGACTTCTGCCCTCGGTTCTGTGAATCACGTTACTGAAGTCGAACTCAGAAAATTACGAAGATTTACCTGGCTTTAAGCTTTTGGCAAGATCAAGAGCGAAAGCTGGCTTCCCTTGGTCTCTCTCTCTTTCTCTGAGCCAAGTTTATCACCTTGTTCAGTTAATATTTACTGAATAAACAAGAAATAAAGAAATCACTGGGAAATATTTGTGTACTTCGGAAATTAGTTATCAGCAGTTAAATGCGGTTTTAAGTAGAGCAAAAATCTGATAAAACACTGATAGCCCTTGAAAGGTTTTTTTGAGATTTCTTGACTTTTCCTTTTCCTTGCAGGTTGAGAAGATATACAATTCTTTATAAGAATAGTAATGTTTGTTTTTTGTAAGTATTTTTATCATATTAATATCTCATTAGAAAGTAAGCTCACTTTGGGATGCAGAAGTGTGTATACCCTTGCAGTTTGGAATTTATTATTAAAATCATTGATCAATTTGCGAAAAATCCTTAATTGTTATTTCGGAAAGCTTTTCAAAATGTTGTTCTAATTAAAATAAAAAAAAATTTTTTACCCTTAAAAATTTAAAAATGGAGATTCTTAATAAAAAATGTGAAGAAAATTGACAAGTAATCATTAAATGTACACTATGTTTTTAGAAAGAGGTAAAAAATACATCTATATTTTTAAGAACTACCTTAAGAAGAACCCTAAGGTCAGAATTTAAAATATACTTCATAATAATTCCTCACTCTCCAAAATTAAATAATTTTAATACATGAATTTAACCAAAAGCTTATTTCAAAGAGATCGCTCTCGCAAAAGCTGTCCGCGCTCTCTGTTTATTTTTTTTTTTAGAACAAATCGAATAATATTTAATTGTGTTTATTATTTTGTACAATGCTAATTTTCTGTTTATTTTTAAAATTTAGAACCTTATCTACACAGTCTCTGGCAGCTTGTTGGCTAGATTTCCGGATTTATCACTCCACATTACGTCACTTTTCCGCGGCTAGGGCCGCCCTTAGTTGCTCGTGCTTGGCATTGGCAGTGACCTTAGACTCCCTGGACTCCGCATCCTGGTTCACAGCCTTCCAGCCCAGCCAGCCAACGGTGTGCAAGACCAGGACGGCAATGCCAATCCGAACAGCGGGCCCATACTTGAAGGCAGCTCCTCCGTTTTTTGGGCTTTCCATGCCAAAAAACAAACCGAATTGACGGCTGCCAAAAAAACAACTGATAGCACGTGAATAAACCGGAGAGGCAGTGTGAGAGGAAAAGCTCGGAAAAGCTTTTACCAGGGCTGCGGGATCAACGATCTAGTGTTCCAGTTCCAATTTAAATTATTTCTTTTATTCTTAGTTAAATTTAGTTTAACTTTAATCAAGTCAAAAAGTTAGGCAAACTGCCACGCCCTTCGGCGCCAGTCTGCCTCAGCCTGGGAAACTTTTGCCCAAGTACAAAAAACAAATGGAAAAAAAATCAAACCAAAAAAAAGGATAGAGTGAAGAAAAAATTGTGAAAAGGAGACTAAGATAGGAGAAGAGTTAATACTCTTTATAATTGAACTTAAGAACTATATATTATTGATACATAATTTTAAATACAATTCTTTTACTAAAATTTATAAAACAACGTGGTATGTATTAACATTAAAAAAAAAATATTTTAGAACTTCTGTAGTTCATTTTCCTTTCAAATAATTGAGTATTTTGTATAGTACTTCTTACCTTAAATAATATCTTATAATACCTTATTAATTTGCTATTTATATATATTTTATAAAATCCTCATACTTGTTAAATAAGAATAGATTTAAATGCTGCACTTTTCCCCAATTCAAAAGACAAATTAAAATACCTTCTGTTAGGGAAATCCAGTCCACACATAGCACAAAGGCAAATGGCAGAAAATAGAGGAAAACTTCAGCATCAAATGGCACACAAAACGCTCGTATTACATAGCCAACGAGTCCTGCGCCAGGAGGATCTACCGCCGCTTGCTGCCCAGGAATGGAAATGGCACTGGAAATGGGGGTGGGAATGGGAATAGGAATAGCAATGGGTTGGGAGACGACGACCCTGGGCCAGGTGAAAGATTGAAGCTGCAGGCGCCAGGAATTAGCATGTTATGTTTAACGCATTTTTGCACCTTCGGCATCTGTGTATCTCTGTCTGTGTGGTGAGTGTGTGCGCCCCTCTTCGCCCACTTTTTATGCGGTGACTCTCGTGCCCCCCAGCAACACATGTGCAAACAAGACGTTGCCTTAACCCATTGTGGCTTAACCCAGCAACAACAAGTATGAAACCGAGAACAAGAGCTCAGCATTTTCCGCACATTTAATCGCATTTTGTTTGGGGAAAATTGTTGAAAAGCTCACATGAATTTTAAACTGCGGTTGGAGGTGGGGAAGGATACCTCTTGATCCTGCCGCTGCTTTCCTGTGAGCGGCTTACGTGTGAGTGCCATTGAATAATGCAGCTTTAGCTCCTGCAGAGCGCATTTTCGGGAAGCCAAATTAAATTGAATTTTAGCTGCGACATTTAAAAATTTCATGAGCTGTCACACATAGATACTATACTCTATACTCTCTATATACCCACCGAAATTTCCGAAAGAGAAGAGACCTCTTTGTCGGGCAGAGGAGGCTCATTAAATAGATGCCCCGTACGTGCTTCCATTTTGGGGCACATTTCATTAAGTGCACGTAAACGGCTGGCTGTCAACTAGCTGGGGGCGTGGTCCGTGGTCCGTACACTCGTACATTCACACATGGGTAATTCCCAACGTAAACACTTTGCGAAAGCATGTCGCAAAGACATCAATTACGACATCAGCCGCATTGCCATCAGCAGCAGCATCATCATCATCATCTGAAGAAGAAGGAGAAGGAGAAGGAGCAGCATCATTATCATCATCGATTGGCCCCTCGAAGGATGATGATGATGATGATGATGACAATTCCGGCCCCTAAGGTGGCACCGCCTCAACTGCTGTGCTTGCTTTTCCTTTTCCCCAGGCTCTGGCAGCATCCTTTGCCTCCTTTTAACCGCATTTCAAATGTGTTTTTATGTAAGCACTCAAAAAATACGAGAATTGTAAGCAAACTTGAAAAAGGTGTACAGTGTGGGTCATACGTATTATAATTTTCATTTTAGAAATATTTGTTAGAGCTAAATAAATAGAAATTTTTTTCAAAAACAAATGATTTTTGGGCATTAAACATGGCAAACAATATTTTTTGTATTAGAATTTAAGTAATATGAACAGAAAAAATATGTGGAGAGTTCAAAAAACAATGTTATTTTATAACTTAAATATATTAATAGTATTACTTTTAAACTAATAAAAGATCGGTGATTTAAATAAATAGTTGCCGATTTTTAAATTAATTGCAACTTGACTAAGGCATGGAATCATTATTTTATTGCATTTAAAGTCACATTTCAATCTTTAAGCCTTTTTATTTAAATTAAAATATAAACAAAGACGCTCCTCTCTACACCTATTACCCGCACTGTCCCCAAAATGTTAGCTCGTATTTGCTTTGCATTGCTTAAATAAATTTTCAGTACGTGTTGTGATGTGTTTTGGCAACAGAGAAATGGCAAAAAAACGAGACCCCTGAGTGGGGCCAAATGGGACTCGGTTGACAAAAACTAGGCAACACTTAATTGTTGTTGCGTGCAGCAGCAGCAGCAGCAGACGAGCTCCTCAAATATTTATGCCTTACGGTGACATTACGTATACGCAGGAACCTGAAAAAATATTCATCGAGAAAACTAACCAAAACACGAACATGGAAAAGTTCTCCAAGGACGCACACAGAGCACTTGAAGCACTCGCAAGTAGTCATCAGCATCATTCACTAATTGAGATCGTTGCTACTCTGAATTAAGCCAAAAATCACGCCCCCGCTCAAGGACCATTCATATGCAGCGTTAAGTAATTAGAGGCTACACCGCCCCACCCACCGGGGCCATTAGCAAAAATTTTATTACAAATTTGCAGTTTTTTCGACCACTCGACTGCCAAGTCTTGAGCACGAAGCGCACTTGAGGGAACAAAAAAGTGGAAATCTACTTCCCACTAAAATGTTTTATAATGCACAGTGAGCGGTGCCGAGTCCTTCCCTTCTTCCAGTGTGTCACCTTTAACGGACTGTCAACGTGCAACAAAAACACTCGAAACTGGCAACTGGCAACGAGCGGAGCGGCGAAAGGGTCGCCTCTCAAGTGCTGTTTTAATTGCTTCACAAAGCAGCAGCAGCGAGCAGCCGCAGCTTGGAGAGGGCGGACGGAAGCAATAATATCTCCACCAAGGGACCAGAAAGGTTTGCGTTTAATTATCCTGCAGCAGGAATGTTTATGAGACGCTTCGTATTTAACTACATTTACATAAGGAATCATTTCATAACAAAGCCTTGTAAAACAAAAGACATAATTGAAACCAAAACTACGTTTGAGAACAATTCATTGTTCTGATTGAAAATTTCGCAGATGAAATTTTAGACTTCAAAATTTTCAAATTTATTTGTTAAAAAGGTTGCACCACTCAGAATTCGGCCTATCCGTTACGAACCGAGCGATCATCGAAGCCCTGCGCCCCGAAGGATACGAACGCCGAAGCGCCGCACCACAAAGGGCACTGGGCAAATCCTCACGCTGCCGAATAGGACGATTCAACTCATCAACGCGGGTGCACTTGGCTTTCAGCTAGTGTGAAAGTATGTGAAGACTGACTACAGAAATGATCCTGTGAAGTATAGTCTTAAAGATTGAGTGCCCGACCTCTGGCTCTTGCTGCGGGGCGAGTCAGAACCAGTTGGGAATTTTAGGCGCACGCGCTGGGAAAAACAAGCAGCACGCGGGTCGATAAGAGCGCGCTGTATGGGAATTCTATGGCTATTTTTTGGGGTTGGGAATATCTTCTAATTTCTGTTGTTGCTTGTGTTTCTCGCTTGACAACTGTTAGAAAAGATCGCAAATATTCAAACATCATTGAAAAAAAGTGTTTCAACTTGGCAGCGGTGGGATTCGAACCCACGCCTCCGAGGAGACTGGTGCCTTAAACCAGCG
>JAEIHY010017835.1:0-10889 GCA_018904565.1 Drosophila tsacasi | reverse complement strand
AGATCCTTTGCTCAACTCCAAACAGTCCTTGGTTCTTTTGCTGTTGTAGCTACCTAGCAACAGCATAGTCCGCAAGAAAATAGAATTTACCAATTTTTCAACATTTTTTAAGGGGTTACATCATTCAAATTTTCAATTATTAGAGAAAAATGTACCTTTAAACATATTTACATTTAATATGCAGATATATTAACCAAATAAAAACTAGCACTTCTAGTTTACTTATGGTATTCTTAAACTTTGATTAGTAATGTATCTGCAAACTGCAAGGTAATTCCAACTTAGGTCTTCCGAAGCTAGCTTTCTTTATTGTTTCTTTTATTCCTTTATTACTTCATAATGAAAAACATTTTATACACAATTTTAAATTAATATATTTACGATATGTACACATAGGACAACCCTAAATAAAACTCCTCATAACGGTATTTTTCAAAGTATGAACATAAGTTAATTGTGGGGCCCAACTTATTTTCTATAGTTAATTACACTGGCAAATTGCATAAGGCTTAATTAATACAATATTAGGCAACATTAACGGATACTTACCAAAGAATCTTTCAAAAGTCATATAAGATTTTGTTTCCCCTCCTTGGGGTGCGCACTGCCAGTTCGCAAATTAGACAAAGATAAAGCACAATCGGGTTTTCTAAAGTCAATTGCAAGTCGACTCGAAAATATAAAGCGAAAACAAAACTATGTAATTAGACTGCCAACAGAAATTGCCAAGTTAAAGCAGTGATCCCGTGCCAGATGGTATATTTGACGCTTAATGCGCTATTATCGCAGGAATTTTGCAGTCAACTCTATTCTGAAAATAATAAAATACGAGCCTTTTAATAAAATGAATGCGCATGTACAAGCTTACAACTGTTTCGACAGTGAAGAAAAAAAAAAAAAAAAAAGAAAAAACGTTAAACGTACATATGTATTCAGGTAGCACCATCTACATATGTACATACACTCATACATATGTATATTTATGAACAAAAGTACTGCATAATTTTATACGTGTCATTCGTATATCATTTGCGAAATATATAAACTTGCAAATGGCTTTATCGAAAACAAGGGACGAGATATGTAGTTTATTTCTCGAATTTATTTGTGCACGCACGCATGTACACATGAGTGGATAAAAAAGCCACGCCATTAAAACTTTTGAGGTTGTGTTCGTTCATAGTACAATATAACAATTGTCTACCTTTTTTTCCCCTCAATTTAAAATGAACGCACTACTGAGAATTTGCAAATCAAATCAATATATTTTTTGAATAAACCCTTCAGGACGATATATATTCTCGAAAAATGTACTAGTGTTCCTCACTGCTCAGTATGACCATAATTCACAACCACAAAAAAATATAAGTAGTTGCAGAGTTGCAAAAAAAATCGACCCTCTAAACGGATACTATCGATTACAGTCGTGAGACGATCTTCGAGATAGAGGTTTTGTGAGATTGTATTATATAGTATTGCCACACAGAATGACTGAGGAACGACTGAAATATTTGGAAGATATTTGTACATTGACTGATTTAAATTTCTGTTATATATTTTATTGTTAAATGGTTATTAAATTATCTTAACCTACTTAATGTAATTTTGTTGCGAACGATTTTATGACGGACCTTTTAAGAGCCTCAACTACCATCTGCTTTTTGATTAAAAAATTAAAAAAGAATCAAGTTAGTCGTTGTATTCAATAATTCTAATTTAATGCCAACAAATCTTTCCCAACCTGAGGTTTTGCTGTTGTACGTCTAAAGTAGTTGGTAAACAATTAATTTGTTTCCCGATGCAGGCTTTTCAACAGTATTTGTTTGTGTTTTAATAAGCCACAGTTGTTCAATCAGCTGTGCTCTCAGAGTTTCGTATCTGTCAAAAATCCCAACTGTTTCACACGGCCGGACTCCCTGACGGTACAAATAACAGCTTGTGAGAACTGTATATAAATCAGCTTCAAATGTATCTCTCGAATTTGCCTAGTATTTTTTCTGGTATATGGCCGGAGCCGGATTGCGCTCTTTAATTATCCAGCTTGGTCGCACTGCAGTCGCCTAATTGGAGTGAATATTTTTTCTGGCGTAAATATTGTACGAACAATCTGATCGAAATGACTGCCTGGAGAGCTGCTGGAATAACGTAAGTATTACATAATTGTCAGGCGCACCATAATGTAATGGATGCTGTTAAATGAGCATGCGAGCGCAGCGCAGGTTCCACAAATGATTCACATTACGTAATTCCATTCGCAGCTACATCCAATACTCGAACATTGCGGCCCGCGTTCTGCGAGAGTCCCTGCGTAAAGAATTGCTTGCGGACGCTGCCAAGAGGAACGAGAGCCATGTGAAGTTCACACCCTGGGCCAATGGCAGGCCAGCCCGTACGTATCAATCCTTGTAGTAGTTCGTCCTTTCGATTGTGCAACTTAGCCTGTCGCCGGAATGACCGGGCTAAGAATCCATTACATAAACCAAAGAGGGTTTAGGGACTCAACTCAATGCTGATATTAGATTTCGACCCTTATATAAAAAATACTGCGTATTTTCATGTATATTTCACAGATGAAAAGGCCTAAGTATTCTGCCAACAATTGTAGGCTTTAAAGACTGGTGTAAGTCCCTGCTACCGCAAGGGTTAACCCAATTGCTCCGCTCCCGTTGTTTGCCTTGCATTTTCAACTAAAACCATTTATTTGTGTCCGTTAAGTGTCTAACTTTGATTGCAATCGGATCATCGACTACCTCCGATTCTGATTTTCCCAATTAAACTAACTCTAAGAGCGAAATTTATTGATGCAACGCTCATTATTATTGTTTAAATTAATTAATTATTATTGTTAAATTTAATATCATTCAAATTAACGTATTTCTCTCTTTTTCCCCCACATACAGCTCGCCAGACCCAGTCGGAATCTTAAACGCTCTTCTGGCTCTTGGTGGTAATACCAGCCGTAGTAATAACGAACGCCTGTTAAACCTTCAATGATTTCGAAGAATAAAAAAATCTACTGAAAATTAACATCAAAAAAACTTTCAAACAAAAGGTTGGGTTTACTTCTAAAATGTATCAAAATACAAAACAATCATATAAAAATGCTTTAAGCCGTACCGAAAACTGAAGTATAACGCATATTTCTCACGTCACTGCTCCTCCTTTTCGATATTGTAAAAATGCGGCCACTTTTGCATCTCCTCGTACAACCGCTTTCCCGGGCTCTCCGTCGAATTGCACTGGCAGTGGCAAATAAGTCGGTAATCGGGTGCAATGTGGCCGTCCTGGACGCCTCGAGCCAACAGATTGCGACACATATTCAGGGCATCTGCCGTGGGCAGTTCACGCATGAAGCAGCCGATAAAACTGATGCCCAGCGAAAGCTTGTTGTAGCCGAGTGTGTGGGCTCCGACCGTGTGCCAGCCGCGGCCCTCATAGATGTTGCCATCGCAGCCAATCAAAAAGTTGTAAGCAATATCGTTCCATCCCCTCGATTCAATATGGAAGCACTGCAAAAAGAAAGGCAATTATTGAGTGTTAAGAAGAGAAGAGATCGGAAAAAACTCACCTGCATATCACGGATCAGGCGGACATTAATTGCACGTTTTTCTGAGCTCTCTGTGGCCGTGTGTACTTTTTGGGGGGGAAAATATATTTTTAAGATGAATAACTCAATGGCAAATATTGTACTTAATTAAAATAGAGAGAACTTTAAGAAATAAAGAAGGGAATTGTGAGTACATTTGTTTTAAATAAACAAAAGAAGAGTAAGACTTTAAAATAATGATTTGGTTTAGATTAATTATTTAGTAACTCGTTTCGGTTGCCATTTTATTTAGGGTTTATAAGTTATACCATAGTTTAGGTTAAATAAATCACATATTCCAGTGCTACTCACATATGACCACATATTTAACGGGTAGCTGTAGATTTTGTGGCTCTTCCATGGGATTCTGCGCCAGCCAGGAGTGCCGTGGAACTATCGAACACAGCTCTTTTGGTATTTTGAATTCTAAATAAAAAGGACATTAGTTACACGAGTTTGCACATTTGTGACTGACTGAAGCATCTTGAATGTAAGGCTTACTTTGGCTACTAATAAACACATCGGAACGCACTTTCTCCTCGGCCTCGTCCTGATCATCCGATAGGGAAACCCTTCTGGCCTCTTTTCGTGGCCGGCTCAAAGAGTCTGCTATGATCTGTATGTTGCCATTAATATTGGTCACATTGCCGATATGTACGTTTGTAGAATTGCTGATATTAACGTTGCCCAATGTTTGTATGCTATTGATGCTGTTCATCAAGTCCCGCAATGTTTCGCTGATGACAGATCGTTTGCTTGCCGCTGTTGGGGTTGCAAATAAAAATTAAAGTATGAGAAATAAGAATCGTATATAAAAGTAAATTTAAATCTTAATCGGACTCAATATTTAGCAAATATAAATAGATCTATGTATATACTATGCTTGGCCCCCAAAGCCAGGACTAATTATTTAGTCAGAAGCTTGCAACGCAATGAAGAAGTCATTCCCGATCCTATAAATCATAAATATTTGTTATTTTCAGCAAGAAAAAAAACTGCAGACATATTTCCAAAATTGTATAAGGGGTTACATCATTATAATTGTCTAAAATTCATAAAATAAATAAATTAAACAAAATGAATTCAATCTAGCACAGAAAAACTTTGATTTGCTAAAGAAATTGTTACATAAAAATATTACTTTATATAGATTTTCTTGGTGATAAATACACCCCCGATTTAATTACAAACTAAAAGGGTATACAAACTTTGGATCCTGATGTAAGCTTTCCCTTTTGTTTCTTCTAATGCTTAGTATTTTCATAAAACACCTGATCCCTAGTTAAAAACATTAACCTTTGTATGTAAGCATATAAAATCTTCATATATATGCATGCCTCTCGCTCACATTCATGATTAACAAACACCATTCTTCGGTCTATGGTACTAACCTTACATTTTACGATTTTACAAAGAAATTGTTAACAGTCTTGACTAACGCTGCGCACTAAGGGTAAGTATGTACATAAATATGTACTTATGTTCACAAATATGTAAATATGTACATAATTATTTCTGCTCTTCATTTATTCTAAATATTTAGCCAGGAGGCATGCACTCACTCAGTCACTATTTCACAATTCAACAAAAATCTAGACTGACCTTCCACTAATAAATCACAATTAATTAATTAATTAACATTTTTGCGCCAAAAACAAAAAGGTATGTACTTGTGTACATATAAATGTACATAAAAACACCGTTAATATGTAAGGGCTACTCACGGATTTGAGTGCCCAGCGTTATGGTGCTTATTTCCTCGAGACTGTTGTTGTTGTCGTCATCATCCTCCGGATCTTGGGTATATTCCGAGTACTCATAGTCCAGGCTGTCAACTACCGATGATTCGGCTATGGATTCCAGTTCTTCATCATCCACGGAAGTCGTCGCCTGTGAGGCCAACCACTCCCGAGTCCGCTCCTGACTAAGCTTCGATGCGGATGTGGATGTGGACGTGGGCATGTTGGACATGGCTGCAGTTTGGGCCCTCTTTGTTAATTATACGCGTGTGGCTCTATTTTGTTTATCAATACTATGAGTTAGCAATATAATACTGCTTCACTATTTCTATATTGATAAGTTTCGACAGCAGTCCCATGTCGCGTCCACCTTGCGCGATAAGATAAGGACAATCCAGAGCCAGAGAGCCTGGCCACCATTATATGCTAGGAGAATGTATGCGGAATTGCATAGGTATTGGGCTCTTCCCTTGTCGAAATTTGTATACAATAATATTTATTATATTAAATTCTACAAGAATTCGATACTGGGGCTATCGATATACAGCAAGAGATCGCAGTATATGTATTTGTTGCGATAGTTTTCTTAAAGATCATTAAAAATCATTGCGAAATATAGCCAATTGGGAAATATTTCCCAAATATTGATCACTTATCTTATTTATTAATAGATTTCCTTTGTATTTTAGGGTTTGGCCTTAGTTAAAGCAATTATAAAAAACAAGTTCTATATGTGGTTGCTTTTCGCAACAATTTCTGCCAACGGTCTTGGTAACCTGTTTAAGACTTGTATTTCCCCATGATGATATTATTATTAGTTTATGGTTAATTAATTTAGACTGACTGAATTAATACCTAATAATTAATATCCTAATCATTAGTATGCCTTTAATATTTATTATTAAATCTTTGTTCAGCTATTCCATAAATATGCTTATAAGGCCAAGGCTAAATTTTGAATATTTTGTCCAGAGAAAACCCTCTTTTTTTTGTTTCATTAAATAATAAATCATATTTTACTAAAAGTCCCTACATTCGAAGTGTGAACATTTGATATACCCTGCGGGAAATATCGCACGAAACACATATCGACAACAAAAAAAAGAATCGTTCTGACGATTGACACAAATAAAACAGAAATCCGCTGATATTGCGGGAAAACTAAAATTGTGGTCTCCTTTCCCATGTATCCCTACGATACGAATTAGGTAAGCTACAGATACAATTGGCAGGAGCAGATTAGTGCAGTGTCGAAGGGGAAACCCCTGCCAATTGAGCGATTCAACTTGGATTATCAAGTGTTTCGGTCATTTTAAATAATATTTATGTAATTTAAGTCCAACACTCAGCTAGAACAAGGGTAATTAGTCCCCCGGCAATCGTTCGCCTTTATTATTATTCTGCTCAACTGCTGTGCACCTTGGCAATTTTTATTTATATCTGAGATTTCGACTACAAGTGCATACTACATATTTATATACTACACACTTGCAGATTTGGTCGGCAGTTGCTGTGACTACGACTACGACCTCAGACGATGGGCGATAATAAAAGAATACCGACGCAACTGCGCCGCAGTGTGCACCAATGCCTCGAGGATTATCCGTACAGCATAGCCAGCGCAGCCCAAAGCAACCTGCAGGCCAGCTGCAAAAGTAGGACGTCCGTCAGGGCAATGCAAAAATGAATTAAATACGCTTTTATTCCGTTCCGTAGACTCGCTGAGCTTTGTGCAGCGACTGGGACTGCTGCAGACACTGAACGTCCATAGTGGATGCGTGAACACGGTTAATTGGAACGCCAGTGGCACGCTTATCGTCTCGGGCTCCGATGACAACCATTTGGTGGTCACCGATGCCCACAGCGGGCGAGTGCTGGCCCGGAGCAAGACGCAGCACAAGCATCACATCTTCAGTGCCCGATTCATGCCGCACACCAACGACAGTGCCATTGTGTCCTGCTCTGGCGAGGGTCTCGTCATGCACACCGAGTTCCTGACTGCGTATCGTCGGTCCACCGGGAGGAGGAGTGAGAAATCAGACTGTTTGGTCGGTGAAAACGAGCGTACTACCAACACGTTTGACTGTCACAAGTTTGGCAGCACCTTCGATGTCCTGCCCCTGCCCGACACTCCGCGCAGCTTTCTCAGCTGCGGCGAGGATGCCACAGTGCGTTGCTTTGATATTCGCGTGTCCTCCAGTTGCTCCGAGCGCGCCTGCCAGAAGCATATATTCATAACGGCGCCGTGTGCCGTCACGGCCATGGATGTGGCTCCCCTCAGCCACCACAGTGTGGCCATAGGCTGTTCCGATTCGATAGTTCGTCTCTACGACAGGCGCATGCTGGCTGGCGGGGCATCGGAGGACATCACTGTGCCGGTGGCGAGCTCGACGCTGATGCCCTATAAGGCGTATCCCATACCCATGGAGTACACACGTCGCCACTATCGCCCCACATGCGTCAAGTTCAGTCCGGACGAGTCCGAGCTGCTAGTCAGTTACTCGATGGAGCAGTTGTATCTGTTTGATCTGAAGCATGCGGGCTACAGCGATGCAGAGCTGCTGAAGAGTGGATGCTACACGCCGAAAATGCGACGCGACGATGATCCGGAACCGCAAATGCCAAGGCTTCGATTTCGGGGCGATTGGTCGGACACCGGGCCGAACTCGCTATCGGCGGGAGGGCAGGGCCTGAACCAGACCAACATCGGCCAGGCTCGACCCGCCCTGGAGCCCGGTGTCCTAAGCCGTCTCAGCGACGAAATCTTTCGGCTGCTCAACTCGACTAGCCAAAGGCGGCAGGCATCTGCACAGCCGGAAGCAGCGCCCCAGGCTCCGGGAAGTGCAGTCGCTGGTAATAGTAATGGTAATGGTCATCGCAGTGGTCCCAGGTCGTGGCAAAATGCAGTTATCCGGACGATGGCGAGTGCGTCTATGTCGATGACCACAGGACGCTGGCACAGCCCCAACAGTCCGCCAGCCCAAACAGCAAGCAATGATGGTAGGCAATGAAACAGAGATATAAGTCTGGATTCACCACATATCCCTTCCCTTACAGATCTTCCCAAGAACCCGGAAAGCCAGAACAACGAAGGAGAGGCTCAGCATCAGCAGTTTCCTATAAAGAAATTCGATTACGTTAAAATGTCCTTCAGTGGGCACCGGAACTCAAGGACGATGGTAAAGGGAGCTAGCTTTTGGGGCGATGACTTCATAATGTCCGGCTCCGATTGCGGCCACATTTTCGTTTGGAACCGGGCCACGGGCAAGGTGGTCAAGACCCTGCTGGCCGATAACCGGGTGGTCAACCGTGTGCAGCCGCATCCCACTCTGCCCTACTTGCTCAGCTCCGGCATCGACTACAATGTGAAGTTGTGGGCGCCGATAGCGGCGGAGCCGCACTTTGATGAGGAGGAGTGCGCCGGGGTAAGTAATTGCTCAGATTAAAAAGATTAAAGCGCATATAATATATATTATATTGTTTTGTGTACTTTTCCACTGTTTTAGCTGATCAAAAGCAACGAGATTATGCTGGTGGAGACCCGCGATACCATAACCGTACCTGCCCCGATAATGATTCGATTGCTGGCCAGCCTGCATCATGCAGCTGGCAGCGAGTCCAGGTCCCGAGCAGCGGCAGCAGCAGATTCAAATTCAATTGGTATCGTTGGTGCCGACGCCGCCCCAAATGCTAGTAGTGATAATAATGAAAGTGACCACGAAAATATTAATAATGAAAGCAGCAATATTCCTGAAAACGACACGATCTAATCAAACAAAAATCTAGTTACATTTTGTTTATGTATGCGTAGTTCTACCCCAAATTATATATGTACAAATGTATGTATTACTGTACATACCTCTAACTGCGTTTATGCACGAAACCATGAAATGCACATGAAAAGCACTCAAAGACAAGGCATCACCTTGGCGGCATGGAGTAGAGAGAGAGCTTGCAACACTCTCTGATTCGCTCTTGCTCTTTCAGGTAAATTAGAAAAATCTGTGGGAGCTTAAGGGGGGGGCGATACATGTAAGAGCCCTTTTTTATACCGGACTTTGAGGATTTTTTGACTGGGAAGGAATGAATGAATCATTTTCAAATTTTGTATGATACTTTATTAGATATTGAAGTACAAACAAAAAATTATTTTAATTTTTTTGTTCAAAATGGCCGCCGTGAAAATTAATCTGCGAGACTCTTCTGACAAAAGTTGTCAATCGACGGGAATTCTCTAAATTCGTACGGTGATCTGAAAATAAAAATATTAATTGGTACTCGTTCCTAAAACATGTATTTTCTATGTGAACCAACAAAAAATAAAAAAAAAGGCAAAACATCGTAAATTGGCAAACTTTAAAAAAAGTACATTTTTAACCCTTTTTTTCAATGGGTTTTTAGTAAAAAGTGTTGATTTTTGTTAACTTTTTTTAAATGTTTGAGGTTCACATAGAAACTATCACTATAGAGTAAATGTGTAAAAAATTTCGGAATCGGTTGATAACTTTGTGAGTTATCACGGCCGCCAATTTCAAAAGACGTTTCGAGAAAAACGCGGTCAAAGTTCAAACACACCATACAGCGCCGAGTTCAGACGATGCACTTAAATGAGTTTTTAATATACAAATAATGCAAATTTTGTAATGAAAATTTACAGGCATATTCTAAAGATAATACTCTATCGATTTATGAAAAAAAAAATTGATTTTTTTTTTGTTACATGTACTATATCGCCCCCCTTAACAGACAAACGGGCAATTAACAGGTAGAATTATCTAGAAGAACGGAAGAATAGCATGATCTCAGTAGCTTCAGTGCGAGAATATGGACTTTGGAACGTACGCCTATTAGTCGGGGAATTAACAATTTCAACCACAACATTTGCTCTCTGTTTCAACCTCTTAGTTTAGAATATGAAAAGGCAGCACTTGGTTTAGTTTATAATATATATATATATATGTTTCTATATATATGAATTTGAAATTTTGGTGACAACACATCTTCGAACACAAATCTGTATGTAATCCGAGACAATTGAATTTTCATAATTTTGTGGGGCGATTGAGGGGCTCCCAACTTCTTCTTATTCCGTCTTTAAAATATACAAACGAACTAGCCAGCCAAAAATATTATCAAGGTAGATCATCATCATCCATCATCATTTTGCAGTATAAGTAAAAAGTAGTTATTATTTTCTTTCCCAAAATCAACAACGACTTGCATGACAGAAATTGCGACAGACAGTCCGTCCCGTCCGTCCGCCCGCCCGCTTTGCATACATCAGATTTCCATATTGATTATTGCTATTTACGAGTTGCCTCGCGCCGCGCCCGCCACTTGCTATGCAAATAGCAGCCATCCGATGCAGAGAAAGGCCAAATAAAGAAACAGTTTCGAAAGGGTTTGCTCGTCCTCGTATTGCGTTGTGCCACGATTGGCGGCTGGCGGTAAGAGAAATGTATGCATTACTCATCTATTATATCTTTCGGATGCCCTGAGGACAGGAGGGGAGATCGCTTACCAGCCGGACGTGGTTCCCCAAAGTTAAGCGAAGATGTTATGAA
>JAEIHY010017832.1:0-60355 GCA_018904565.1 Drosophila tsacasi | reverse complement strand
GGGACAGAAGTTCTGTCCATAAAGCAGGGCATCGGCCAGCACAAGGACATCCTCGTGATCTGTGCACTGCACCTCAATTGTCTTTCCGTTCATAGACTTGACCATGTCGCCGGGCCGGAAGGAATTGCAGCCGATGATGTTCTCGCACAAAGGAATTAGGCCGCGGATGTTGACCTACATGTATGGAGATGAAACCAGGATCTAGCTCGACATAGGCAAAAAACTCACCGGCAATCTGAGTCCAGCCACCGCCCGGCAGGTGGCCACCACCACCGCCGCTCCTGTCATGTCACCGCGCATGTGGAACAGCTCGTGCTTCTCCTTCAGGCAAAGGCCACCAGCATCGTAAGTGACGCCCTGGCCCACCAGCACGATGGGTCGCTCCTCAGCACAGGTGCCGTAATAGCTGAGCTCCAGGAAGATGGGGGGCTCGCAAGAGGCCTTGCCCACCGCCAGAAATGCGTGCATGGACTGACTCTCCGCCCAACCCTCAACCTTGACCTCCACATTCACACCGGACTTGCAGAGCACCTCGACGACGTTCTGCGCGAATGCGGTGGGAGTGAGCAGGTTAGAGGCCATCTCCTGGAGTTGGCGCGTAAGGTTCTGGGCCGCTGCCTTTTGCAGGCCGATGCGCCAGCCCTCTATGTCGCAGATCTCGTCCTTGTTGGCATACAGGTCGATGGAGGGCACCGATATCCGCCGCTTGGGATCTCGCAGCTCCTGGTAGATCCAAATGCCGAGGGCAGCTCCTTCGGCCGCAGATTCGGCATGGCCGCAGTTCTCTACCTCAATGCGATCCGTGTCCAGCTCGGCGAGAATGCGACAGGCGTCGGCCACCGAGCGCCGTATGGCTTCCTTCTGCTCGTCCAAAACTTCGTAGGGGTTGTAGCCCAAGCACTCCTTGCCCAGACCAATGACCGCCACTGCCGAGTAATAGGGAACGCGCTCCGGCTCGATGGCGAACAACAGACGGGTCTCGCCCCGCTTGGGCATGGGTCCCGACATCCGAAGCACTTCCAGCAACCGGCCGTTGGTTTTCTGTAGGTTATATCGCCAGCCCGTGGGCGTCAGGATGCCTGCGTCGTTCTTATCCTCCTCGTCCGCGAATACGCCTATGACCAGGCCACGCGACGGAGGATCCGCGCAGATTTCCATCTGCTGCAAGTGCAGCATCTGGTTGATTGCCTGCGAGGCATACCTGCGAGAATTTATTTGCGGACGGCGGATAGAACGACCGACGCTGCACGCCCTCGAAAGTACGTTGCGCGTTAATCTGAACATTTCGAATCCAAAATAATTATACAAATAGATACTTCTAAGATTGAACAACTAGCACTTCGATTTTTGGTGGCGCTTTTGAATATTTCATAGAATTTTTCAACCAGAATAACTTGAAAAGTGTACGTGTTCCGACTATAAACAAATTAAACTGATACTGAAGCCCTTTTGTCTAGCCGTACAGACACTGACAGAATTTTGCCACAGCTTGCTAGATTAACACACCGAGATTCTCAAATAAGCCAGTTCGATGCTGAGCACTTAGTGAAGCTGGCTTCAGGCCCTCATCATACAGAAATGGCATTCTGGAGTCTAACGCTATTGTATGCATGAAGCATTCTAGATCTGTACGCACATATACGCACTTTTATACCCTTGCGAGTTATTCTAACTTAGGTTAAAAGTTTGCAAAGCAGTGAAGGAGCCATTTCCGACATTATAATCCATATTTTTTCTAGAATAGCATTAATACTATTACCAGCGGAGTCGATGTAGCAATCTCCTGCAGATAAAAATGTTTACCCATATTCGGAAATCATAAAAATTATCAAAATTAAAAAACAAAATACTAGCACAAAAGGTATTGCCAATTAAAGTTTTCAAAAACTTAGATTTTAACCAAAAAATTTCTTAAATAAATAATGACTTGAAATCTCTCAATTCACCCTTTTTTAGTTCTTATTTGTGGCATCTGAAGGTAAATAGGGAAATCATTGCCACAAATCATGAACATTTCCACGGCATTAGAATTAATGAAAAATAAAATATTTTAGAAACAAATGTACTCATTTTAAAATATTAAAAATATATATTGTTAAATTATAAATTCTGTAAAAGCCGAATTGAAATAAACGGAATTTTAGCTTAAATATGATCGATATAAATTTTATGAAACGATCGAAAAATGTTGTTCCCTGATCCAATTGAAAACTGCAGGGACTTACAAAATTTGGCTTTCCGAAGCTAGCTTCTTCCCAAGTTAGTTTGGGTTTAGGTTTAGGGGTCTTCTTAACGGTACACATTTAAAACTTAAAAATTAGAGCGCTTGTCACTTTTCGTATTTCACTTATTTCCTAATCCTCATTTTTATTTTTATATTTTATATTTATAACAATTATTTAGATTATTCTTTTCTTAGTAATTATTTTATTTCTTTTATATAGGTATTTTGTTGATATCAGGTGCAGTCTACATGTTAGGAAAATAAAGTATATAATAAAGTGATTATGTAATTCTTGATCCATGTCGGCCATCCACGCAATCGCATTTTCGAAATTTTACAAAATATTTTTTTACTTCCGCTTTTACTACTTTAGAAGTCCATCGTTTGTTTTATGGCGTTGATAAGCGCGCTTTGTGTGTGTAGAATTCATGTGAAATTTCTAACAGCTTGCAAATAAAACCAGTAATGCATTAGAGCCCAATCTATCATTTTATTAATTTCATTAATGTTAACGAAAAACGAAGTTTTTTCAGGGCCCTAAGAACAATCTCGCTTACAATTTTGAGGGAACTGGACAAACCGACTCCATAATAATTGACTTAAAATTTGGACGTGCTGGCAGCTATTGGGGTTCCGCTATACCCTTCACACACACTTATTTTCCCATCTTAGGGGCAGTGTCCTTGCAGATGGTCTGGGCAATGAACTCTACCAGGGTCCGCGTGGGTCTTCCAGCCATGCCTCGGCGCAGGTACTCGAAATCTAAGCCGTTGGTGACCATGACATTGGTGGCGTCCTGAAACGATAAAAAAAGGATAGCATTCATGGGTGGAGCCATGAATAATGAATAAGACTACTCACAATATGCATCCACTGTCCGCAGGGTACAAACTCTCTCAGGAAGGCGGCGGCCTTGCAGGGACGTCCACCACGGCCAATGCCGTAGTTCTGGACATCGCTGCGTGCTCCGGCGCGAACCGCCTTGCTGTAGTAGTTCCACAGGGGGAAACGCCACACGCGGTCACCAGTGTGCATGCTGGCATGCTTGATCTGCTGCCACAGGATTTCAGAGTTGGTAAACACACCGCAGGCGGCCTCGTCCAGGGACTGCCGCATATATCCAGAGCAGGTGCCGATATCGATGATGCACTTGGGACAGAAGTTCTGTCCATAAAGCAGGGCATCGGCCAGCACAAGGACATCCTCGTGATCCGTGCACTGAACCTCAATGGTCTTGCCGTTCATGGACTTGACCATGTCGCCGGGACGGAAGGAGTTACAACCGACGACGTTTTCGCACAGCGGAATTAAACCGCGGATATTAACCTAAGAGTAGGGGTCGTAGTCCAAGAATCTTATGTTACAAGAATGCACTTGATCTTACCGGTAACCTGAGTCCAGCCACAGCCCGACACGTGGCCACTACCACCGCCGCTCCTGTCATGTCACCGCGCATATGGAAGAGCTCATTCTTCTTCTTGAGGCAAAGGCCGCCCGCATCATAGGTTATGCCCTGGCCAACCAGAACGATTGGCCGTTCCTCGGCACATGTGCCGTAGTAGCTCAGCTCCAGGAAAATTGGGGGCTCACAGGAGGCTTTGCCCACTGCCAGAAAAGCGTGCATAGACTGGCTTTCCGCCCAGCCCTCTACTTTGACCTCCACATTCACACCGGACTTGCAGAGCACCTCGACAACGTTCTGGGCAAAGGCGGTGGGAGTGAGCAGGTTAGAGGGCATCTCCTGCAGCTGGCGGGTCAGATTCTGCGCAGCAGCCTTTTGGAGTCCAATGCGCCATCCTTCAATATCACAGACTTCGTCCTTAGTGGCATACAAATCTATGGCCGGGACAAAGATGCGAGTCTTGGGGTCACGCAGCTCCTGGTAAAGCCAGATGCCAAGGGCTGCTCCTTCGGCTGCAGATTCCGCGTGGCCGCAGTTCTCGACCTCTATCCGGTCGGTATCCAGTTCGGCGAGAATGCGACATGCGGCGGCAACTGATCGTCGGATCGCCTCTTTTTGCTCATCAAGCACTTCGTAGGGATTGTAACCCAGGCATTCCTTGCCCAGGCCGACGACGGCCACCACAGAGTAGTAGGGAATACGCTCTGGCTCGATGGCGAAGAGCAGACGAGCCTCACCTCGTCGGGGCATTGGTCCGGACATCCGGAGAACCTCTATAAGCCTGCCGTTAGTCTTCTGTATGTTGTACTTCCAGCCGGCGGGCGTCAGGATACCGGCATCGTTCTTATCCTCCTCGTCAGCGTAGACGCCAATGATCAGCGCTCGAGACGGCTGATCTGCGCACATCTCCATCTGCTGCAGCAACAGCATCTGGTTGATGGCCTGCGAGGCGTACGAACGCCGCATCACCTCGACGACATGCCGACAGATCACTGGATTTCTTCTGCAAATCCGGAATACTTGGCGCGAAACCCCGAGCATGGTCTACACTACTATACACGTGAGTTCCGCACAAAAATAATATACAAAAGGTTTAGTAATTTTGTTTCAAAATGCCAAGGCGAAAAAACCGAACAACTTATTTAAGGACAGACAATTTTTACTGATAATTTAAGGCTCAGATGTTTACTCTACGAGACGTTCACACATACTGAAGCTATAGATTTCGGTCCCCGGCTAGCTCGGGTAGCTGAATGGGAAGTCGGGTGGCATTTGAGTCAGGGCCAAGTGGATCGGCTTTGAACTTGGCTTTTGCAAAACCCAACAATAATTTAATGCATAAAGGTCTCAATCTTGGTTAAAATAAAACATATCCCTGATAACCTTCTTTCGTTTCTTTTATTAGTTTACAGACTCAGCATAATCAATTAGGTACAATTCGTTCATTAGGTAATACTGCTTAACATTTGAGACACAAACTAGACACAGACACGTACGCATATCGAGAACATTTTTGGTAACATACAAATTGGGTTTATTTCCATTTAGCCACTACGAGTAGGTAATCCTGTATATAAAATAACAATGGCTATCGAACGCCTTCTATATTGCCCTCTAAGCACTTCGATCTAACAATTCTTGTACTTTGAATACGATTTGTATATGTAAATCGACCTTCGGTTGGGTTGCCGTTGCTGTTGCCTTTGGGATATGTTTCGGTTCAAATGGCTTCAGATTCGATTCCTTTTGTTTGGTGGGTGTGTGTGTTCGATAAGAAAATATGCAGCCGATACTGGGATATACCATATATATATTCGAGGTTGAGTTCGAGGGTTCAACAGAGACTAGACTTTAAGTAAACTTTGAAAGAGTGCAACAATCTAAGGGTGCGCAGAGCACATAAGAGGCACGTTAGTTATTTGAGCAATTATAGCATAGAGACTAGAGTGTGAGTATCCATGATTCCATGATCCCTGGTACTACTGCCCGGTACTTTGGCATTCGTCAGCAAAAAATCCCATCCCCCAGCTCGCCCTAAGCGAGGTTTCTGGTACGTACAAAAGGGTCAACCAAAGTGCATTTCAAATTTGTTCTTTCCTCAGTTATTGAATTTTGTATTAAGGAAAGTCTTTACCGAGGTGCTCATTGAATTTATGTGACAATTAATTATTTTAGGAATTAAAAAAGGCTTTCTGGCTTATCATCTATCCGCCTGGTGCTCATCCGCACAGTTTATTATTTACAATAAATAGATCTGAAGACTTTGTGGAATAAAGGAGGAAGATAAGAAATTTTAAAGAGGATGCCCACTATTCAATTTGTTAACTATGCTTCCTGCCTATTACTCATAAAGTTAGCATCCCATCGTATACGTAATGAAATTCACAAAAAACTAAACAATTAAAACATTTTAAAAAATGCTAAAAGCCATTTAAAGGCGTTAAGTCAGATTATTGAGCATTATTAATAGCTACTTATTACCTGTGGTATGAGCTTTTTAAACCCCATTTTGTTGTTAATATTTTAAGTCGATTTAAATACACCGAAAGCAACCCATTTGAACTCACAGTGACCTGCCCCTTTGTACGTACCTTATAAAAACCCGCAAACCAATCTTAGAGTTTCAATCACAAAATCGTGGTCACGGTTACGGGCAGGCCATCGGCATTGACGGCCTGCTCCGTCTGCACCCGGATGCCAAAGCTCTCCGCACTAGTGGCCTTGCTGAGATCGATGGCCGGCACGTCCTCGTCGTAGTCGGAGGCCAGCTCCTCCTCCGCCAGGTAGCTGCACTTGGCTGCCGCCTTCGCCAGGTGCTGCTCCTGCTCCTTCTGCCCGTGGAAGTAGTGGGTGCGGGCCATGTAGATGATCCCATCGTCCGTGTCATCGTCGTCCGTATGACGCAGCGGGTAGTGTCCGTAGCCCGCCTCGCATTGATACGGATTGGACTTGACGTGCACGTTCCGGCAACTGCCGCCGCAATTGTGGTGGCTCTCGGCATCACCGCCATTGGCTCCGTAGCAGTGGCCCCTATGGAGCGAGTGGCCCGTCGACGACTGACCCCCCGAGTGGGTTTGGGGATGGCTGTGTCCTTGGGAATGGGTGTGGGTGTGGGTATGGGTGTGCACCTGACCCACGCCAGCCTGGGCGCTGCTGGAGTGGGCCACTGACTGCTAGATGTGCGAGTGCGAGCGGGCTATGGAGAGCGAGTAGGGACTGAGGTCCTTCTGGATCCGCATCGAGTCGTAGATGGGGAACTCGCAGCACAGGATGAACTTCAGGGCACTGGGCACCTCCACGTAGACGGCAGGCGGCACTGGGATCAGCGGTGACGTGGAGGCCTTGTACTTTCGGTACTCCAGCTGACTGTGGATGTTGGGGAAATATAATAAAATACATTTTTATTAAATTGTTCTATGTAATTAATGTTACGTACTCTTTGTACTTCTCATCGGCACTTCTTTCCCTTAGCGGAATCCCGGACAGGAAGAGGATGATCATCGTCGTAAAAATGGGGGAGGCAATTGCCACCCACTCGTGGCCGCTGATTACGTTTAGCGATATGGCGAAGATGCCCCACCAGATGACCACCTCGCCAAAGTAGTTGGGATGCCGCGATACGCTCCACAAGCCTTTAGGAGATTGTCCCATGAAAATTGCACAGAAACCAAGTATAGTTAAAAACTCACCATCGTTGCAGAACTTGCCCTGATTAGCCGGATCCTGGCGAAAGGAGAACTTCTGCAGATCCGCGTAGGTCTCCGCCAGCAAACCCACAATAAACATGCCCGTGCCCGTGGAGTCCAATGTGGTCATTGTCTTAGGAGCATGTGGCTGTGAGTGGCGTGGCGAGTTGATAATTATAACAGGCAGTGACACAATGTAAACCCACACGGCCTAAGGTAGGTGGAAGGAAGTAATAAATACTTTATTCAATGGGTTAATAATTATTCTTGAACAAAAGTTCAATTTAAGTTAAATACTTTGGAAACTGTAAACTTAACCATTTTGATATTAAAATTCCAATGCTTATTAAGCTCTGATTTTCCATTTAAAATATATGAAGAAAGGCCTGTTCTTCATTATTGACCTCCTTATTTATATACAAGTTAGTAATGCTTATTTTAGCCCTTAATTTTGGTCTCATAATTCTCAAATACAGTTTAAACAAATTTCCTATTTTAAATTTGTATAAAGTTATAAACCTGAAAAATGCCTGTCTATAAAGCTCAGAGATGCCTTGATATAGTACACTTTAGCCAGATTTTTCAAATTGGCTGTGTTTCAACTGGCAACAAGTGATTGAAATTCGGGTGAAATGGGAAATAAATTCAGACAAAACGATGGCGGGACATGCCACATGCAGCACGCCACGAAGGACGGACTGCAGTCGTTCACCACTCCGTACCCTGGAGCATCACCAGGCCACCACTCACCACACCACCCCACAACGTTTAGCAGGCGTCGCCCACATGTGTCATGTCATTCTGCCACAGAGAATGGCGTTTTAATTGTTGGCCTGAATGTGGGTGCGGGTGTGGGTGGGTGTTGGTCTGGGCCAGAATCGCATGGAGACCGGTCTGCTGACGCTGGCATTTGCATGGGGCCAAGTTTGGGCGGACGACAAGTGCTGAAATATGAAATATTCACAACCTTTGCGCACGTGTCAATTAGTGAGAGTTTGATTGATTTTCCACCTCCAAGTTGAAGGCTCTGTCATTGAGAGCGAAATTGAAAACTGGCTGACGCAACTGATTGCCCTAACCTCGTGCCCCTCTGCACATGTATATGTGTACACCTGTTCTCTCACCTGGAATGTCCAGAACACCGCGTAGCGTATGATGTTGCGACGGGTATCCTCGAACTGTTTGTCGCGGCCCAGCTTGACGATCCTGTAGAGCAAATATCCGGAGAGCCGAGCGCCCCACAAGCAGACGAAGAGGGTGACCATCAGCTGACGACTGTCGTAGGCCTGGAGGAGTAGTTTGGTAGATGTTCATGGCAAGATAAATAATTAAATTTGTATTTAAATTTATTTAAAATAGGAAATGGCTTGTTATGGTTTTATTTGTAAGCCCAAAATGTAATAATATTAAAATTTAATTGTATAAAACTTAACTTAACTGAGACAATTGTAAGTGATTTCCAATTTGCATCAGCGCTATCGATACAGAATGTGAGGAGTAAATGAAGACATTTTTTAAACCTGTGCTCTTTTTTGCCTGTCTGAATATAAAATACACAATCCCTCTGAAATGCGGTCTCAGGTTGCTGAATTTGTTGGGGAATTTATTTTGGCAATAAAAGTGTTGTGTGGCAGTGGGCGGATCACGTTGGCATCGTAATAAACATTTAGTGGTTGCCATTTGGGAAAAAGTGTTAGTCTAGGACTCGGGGCAATTGGGGGAGGTTCCGCAAAAGTTCGAGTTCAAGGCTGAGCCTGTTGCCTTGGCTTGGAAGTCCCTCTCGTAACTATTCTAGCACCTATGTATTTCCGCCAAAACAGCTGGTATCTAGGGTATCGTCCTAGTCTACGTCAAACAAAAACGTACAAAAATTCATTGGCCAACGAGCGATTCGCACGAATTTACTGGTATATTTTTGCATCGTCAGAGGAGAATTGTTCTTGTGATGTTTTATTTTACAAAACCACTTTCGGTGGTCATGCAAATTTTGCATAAATAAAGCGAAGCACGCACGAGTGCAGGCGGCGGCGGCTCTATGCTTTCAGCTGCCCTCTCTTAAAGTGGCCACCGGGCAGCAGCTGGTGGGGATTGGGGCCAGGGAGTCCATGGATGGATGAGTGGACGGGTTTGAGTTGGTTCAATAATGAATGAGTCCCGGACTGTGCACTTTGCATATTTATAAACGGCATTGAGCGAGCGGCAAAATGGAATCAGAAATGCATTTCGCACGGAGGAGTGACGCCCCTCCTCGCAAACGGCTCATGAAAAATGCAGGAAAAAATTGTTAAATTGCTTTGTCAATGGCAGCTCGGGCTGCTCATGACCGTAACCGCAGCCAAAGTCACTCCTGGAGGATGAGGTCATGGCGCGGATACGTTGAGGCCGAGCCCGGCAATTTATTGAGTGCGCCTCGGCTGATAGTTTAATGGGTTTGTCGTTCGGCGGGGCGGACATGATTGCCTATTTTGCTGTAGCTTGATTGAGCTGCCTTTCAGTCGGGTCTCGAGCCATTTTATCGCTCGATTTATTAAGCGAGACTGAACGATGATAAACCATAGCCAGGCGACTGCATACAGCGGCATTAAAGCATTTTTATGGCACGGACACACAGACATCGACCGACACACAGCACGCTGAACAAGCAACAACAGCCACAAGCAATGGCAGCACTTCCGCTTCCGCCCGGCGTCGCATATTGGGCCCTCTCCCCGTCTTCGCTCCTTCCTCCCCTTTAAAGGAAAACATTTTTCATTGCCAACTCAATTTCAGCTGGCAGCTGACAGCCATTTAAATTTAATCGACGATCGATATTGAATTTAATGCATCTGGCGTTTTGGTCTATTGTCACAAGTCACAAATTTGTGGCACTGAAAATTAATTGAACATAAATGCAAATTGTGTCCGCAATGAAACTCTTGCGTGTGTAATTTTTGCCACTTAGTTATTTGTTTGTTTGTTGTTTTTTGTGTGTTTGTGTACCAGGGAAGCAACAACTACAACATCAGAAAATAGATGCGACTTTATTTCTCAATTTGCTGACCAAATTGGTATAAACCCTTTAACAAGCTTTCATTGGCTATTGAGTGAATCGATACTGTTGTGGGCGTTAAACAAAATGAAAATGTGGAAAAGTGGAAAAGTGGAAACTGAAACTAAAGCTTTTACGGTCTTTGTTTTGCCTTCAACGGATCTAATTGTAATCTGCCCCTGGTATATTCCAATTAAAATAATGTTATTTTAAAAGGAGCTTCGAAGACCGAAATAGGTGGCTAAAAATGATTTTTAATAAAAGCTGCAAAAGAGCAAATTATTTTCCCTACCATTAATAATTTGGTTAACTTTCTAATAAAGGGGTATAAATTAAGATAAATATTATGAATACTATTTTTAACAATAGATAAAGAAAAAATTAATTTAAGCCAAAGAGCGTTAACATTCTTAACTTTTGATTTATCTTATTTATTTAGTATTCAAAGTGAAGCAATCATTATTAAAATCTATGAGGAAGGCAGGTATGAAATATTAATTTATTCCAAAGTGTCAGCAATAAAGATATATATCGTTTTCTCCAGGCGTCAACTGACAACAACAGAAAATTGGAAACAACACATTTTATTCTTTATTGCTTTTGATAATATTTTCATTATTTTCCATTGATTATTTATGTATGTTCCATGCCCAAGGCAGACAAGTGTCAACACCTGAGTTTAGGTTATTAATTACCTTTTCTATAAGAACAAAATATATAGTTAGACAAGTAGCCTTTTATGGCTCATTTTCTTTAAGCTTGAGTCTTAAATATCTCTTCATTTATAATCTTAATTAACAAGTTCTCGCAACAAACTCCGCTTAAAACATTAATTAAAGAGCCCTAGGCATACGCTGGCGGTGAATATTATTTTCGCCCAGGAATGCCCTGCTAATGACAGGGAAAATTACAAAAGTGGCCATCAAGGCAGATTAATTAATTGAAAATTGTGGGAAATCTCCGGCCTGCCGGAGCAATCACCTTCAAGCTGCCCGCAAATAGCGTTAGTTAGCTGCTTAGGCAGCGTGTTAGGCTGGCGGAAGGACACGCCGACAGGCGGATTGAGGACCCTCACGATGCCAAGGTCATGCCACAGCCGAGCTCCACAGCTGCCACGGCAACAACGGCACAGATACGGCAACAAATAAGACATGGCACACAACAAAAAAACAACAGCGAAATGTGGGCCTCGATGGGCGTAACCTTTTGTTTGTCGGCAATGGATGTTTGCCTCTGCGCCGATGTTAATGTGTGCGTATGCGAAGCTCAGTTTTCAATGTCAGCAGCCGAAACCACCACCAGCCACCCTACAAGCCCTTGGTCCCTGGCCCTTGCCAAGCACCCTTCACGCTCAGTTGGGTGACATGTTTATGGCCACGTTTAAAGTTTACAAGATTGCATTTTGAGAAAAATAATATGCAAAACAATGAAACCCAATGACTAACACAGCTACAAATTTCTCTAATTTTTTGTATATATTTCATGTTTTGTTTAACAAAACGTTCCTGTTGTAAATGTAATATTTTAACCACTTCGTTTCATTATTTTTAAAATTTTGATATCGATAAATATCTGTTATTTATGGATATTGGAAAACTTTATTGCCTTCGAGCATCTGACATTGTAATAATTTATTATTTTTGACTGCAGTGTTATTACAGAATTTGCATCAGTAATTTATTTGCGGAATTGTAATTAATTGCTGAAATTTATTTATTATTATTACTTAGGTTAGTAATATTCGGTTACCATCCAAGTCAGCGCTTATTTCAGTGCTATAATTGTATTTAATTATTTCTAAACAAATATAAACAAAATACTGTGGTAAAAATATAATTGGAAATGATAATTGTTTTTCCTTTTAAATGGAATTCAATAACAATACTGTATTTTTTCCTAAAAACCTTCTTTATCGGGGACTTTTTTCAGGAATAAATTATTTATATTAATAATTTACACTAATTATTTAATTAGTGACACCACAGTGGTATATTTTTTTCATATTGAAAGTAGCTTACTTAATAATCTCTGAATTAAAACACACAAACTTTGCAATTGGGGAACTGCAATAAACTAGAAATATGTTTACTGTTTTTAGGGTCTTATCTGAAGAACAACAATTCCTTTTACAATTTCTATTACGAGTAGTTATTAAATATTTATAATTCTATTTCCACTCACCTTCGAGGGTCGATCGATTTGGCCTAGGAAAAACGTAAGCAGCGAGATGATAATGAAGTTGACGCCGCCGGCGAAGTCCGTCAGCTTGTCCATGTGCAGCATGGAGTTGACCAGGAAGAAGAACAGCTGCAGGCTGCCCACCACAATGGCGCTGATGGCGAAGTGATCGTAGTCCAGCACATTTACGGCCATTGTTGCGAGGCGAGGGGGCTTGCCCTTTCAACTAGCTGGCTGTCCCTTTTCCACCGCCTCCTCTGCTTTGTGGTCCTGCCGGCAACAGGTACACTCGTCCTCCTCGCGCTATTCTTTAATATTGCAAAATGTTTTGCCTTCACATCGCTTCACTCACACTTTGGCGCCACCTCCTCCCTGGATGTCCGCGTTGCTCCTGCTGCCACCCCGTCCTTACATTCTTTGGGCGGGCAGCAGCGGTGGCTGAGTGGGTGGCGCTGGCTACCAGCCAAGGATTCTCTCTCTTTTTTTCGGGGGGAGGGAGAGGGTGGTCGCTTGTTGATTACGTATTTATGTGATGATTGTTTATTTTGGGGTCGGGTCGGCGGGTAGCCTCTGCAAACTGCAATAAATAATGCAATTTGTACAAGCTGTGGCAGCTCCAAGTTATTTGCTAAATGAAAACCTAATTCAATTTTCCGCGCTCAGCGCCACGTAAGTGGTGAATCCCACCCGCCTCTGACTTGTCCCCCCTTGAACCCATTAACTTTTCAGGCAGAATTTTAGCATAACCGCCCCGACATGGCAACAATCTCAAGCCCTTTTCAGCCAGCAATATGTGTGCATTGAGCCGACAAATCGTTGGCAAAGTGGAGACTGGAGCAACATGCTATAATTGCCATGGGTGCTTTCAGTAAGAGGGGGAGATTATATTTATTAAAAACAAATGTTTACCAAGAAAGTGCAATAATAGTGAGCTGAGATGTTGCACTTCTCCTAAACAAAGTTAGCTTGCTTGACTGCTTGTTTAATTTAATTTCAAACTTCTGAAATGTGCAGCGGACTAAAACCCCTTTCTCTAAATTCGTACGCCCCTGACTCTGGGGGTTTGTGTGCTTGAATGGTTTATATGGCACATACTTGAGCTGGCTGGTTTAACTTCTTGAGCCTTTATTTGCCTCTTGCGCTTGACTGCATTTGCACTGCACTTCCTTTGGACGACACAGCATCCATCCGCATTATCCCTTCTGGACCTCTTAAAGTCCTCTCGTCCCCCCCTCAATGGTCCTTGTTTGGGCAACAACATTTTCCTGCCTGCATACATAATTAACAAATGGAAATGGTTATCTATGTTGCAGTGTCCTCCAGCAAATCTGGCCCCGCACAAGTGGGCCATGATGTTTATGGCGCTGCAGGTGGAAAAGCCGCAGGGAATCGATTTTCGGACAGTTTAATGAAGTCTCCAGGAGCTCTCCAAAAATATACTGACGATGGATTTGCTCTGCTCGAAGTGGTTGTTGAAATGTGTGGGGATTGAACTGTGGTTTTTCGATTGTTACCCCCCTGCAAATTGCTACTCAATTAAATATACATTTTTATGGATATTCACGGGTATTTTAATACACTCGTCTGACATATCCTTGGGCATTGACATTTTTATTGACTCGACAAGGCCTCACTTAAAAATGGCTACTCAATTCAATATATATTTGTGTGAACTTAAACGAGTTTTTTTATAACCTTCTGGGGATTATTTCATTTATTCACTGGCATTTCTTTTGGTCATCATAAATGTAATGGTTGCTATTTTCATTGCAATTTAAATTAATTCAGCCGTAATTTGTTTTCCTCCATAGCTTACCATATGAAATACCATTTTATATTAAATAAATAAAAATTCCGCAGGAGCTTTAATTTGTAATAGCTTAAACCGAAATCAAATTATTTCTTAGTTAAAAAACCCCATTATTTCCGTTCACTTTGCCTTTCAACGGCAATTATTCTCTGCTCTTTGCTTCGTTTTAAAACTATAAGTAGTATATAAAGTTAATGGAAGCTGTCAAAACTTTTCTGCTGAAGAGTTTTCAATTAAAGAAAATAATTTGCACTTTTAAGAACTTTGCATCTTGTTGCCTGAGAGGAAGTGTTTTAATCTGTTGTGTAAGTTAATTTTCAGAGGCTTCGCATTAGGGACTTGAGTGGGATTTGTGACAGACTCTTAGAAAATGTAAGCTTAATTAAGGTACATAGTATGAACAGGTGCTGCCGAATATAAGCAGCCAAGCTTAACTATGTGCGAATTTCAGCTCAGTCAAATGTGTTTTTATAAGAATTTAATCATTTTCAGGATAATTAGGCTTGACTTTCCGCTAATTTGCAAATAATCCAACTCTGGGTGGATTTTCACGACGCCCCCTGAGGCCCTCAAAGGTATGCAACACATTTTGCATTCGCAATTCGCCAAAGAAATGCATCAGCATGGCACATTCATTAAAGCAACACCCGCGGCGCATTCAAGGCCCGAAAACAAAGGCAGTAGACGTGTTAAACTTGTGCCTCCACAGCCCCAAGTAAAAAGGTACGAACAAAAAAATGAAATAGGAAAACACCTTAGTATATATGCAAAAAGTCAGTCAGCTGTGCTGTTGCCACTTGGCTTGCTCCTCGCCTGTTGTCATTGTTGCCGTTGTTTGTGTAACTTTGACTGCAGTTGATGCACCGAAAAAAATACTAAGAACGTTTAAAATTAGATTGTAACAAAACATATATATTTTATTTATCGTTGTTTACCATTTCTTGAATAATAAACTATAATAAATAAGTATATAATATAATAATGCATTTCTTTTGTTCATTAAAAAGATCTTCGGAGATAACAAACTTTTGTTCCTCTGTACCTAGCACTACTTGCCAGCGCGTGGAATCCCGGGATTCCGGGGACAGGAGTATCCGGACTGGGGTTATTCGTAGCCGCAAGACATTGACAAGGTGTCTGCCAGGCTGTCACTCACACTCACCGCAGCTCGGTGCTGTTGCTTGTTGTTTTCCTTGTGTGGCGAAAGCGCAGGAGTGAATTTACATACCCGTCCAGAAGACAGAAGCCAGAAGCCACGACTCAGGCTCTGATTCCTGCCATCCGCGCCCTGGACAAATAGTTGCCCCACAAGCTGTGCCCACTTTTAAACGCATTTTCGCGTGCTTTACATTTTTTCGCCATTGTCGCCACCTTCTCTGTGTGGGCATTAAGGCATTCGAGCTATGAATTCTCAGAATTGAACAAGAAAACTCAAGATCGATAAGGGTGCAAAATTCAAAAAATGACTTGCCTAGAAATGGTTAATTTAAGAAAGGAATTCCTGACCTCGTTATTCGTGTAGAATTCAAACTAAAAAGATTAAAGATTGGCTTGAAGAAAAGCGATTTACTGCGGAGAAAATTTTTAGATTTTTGTCTTCCAGTAAGCCATGTATTTTTCAAGGCCGCTTAGTTTGACAGTGCCTTAAAAATAAATAAGAGTATAATCATTAATGGATATTTGGACCCTAATCATATCATATCATATTTTTCTTTCTTATTCCTGCAATTAAAGTGCAACCAAAAACTGTATTGTGATTGTTTAAAGGCCTTTGCAAAAATCTCGAGAACCATAATTTCACACCCTTGTGCCTTGTGCTGTACTTACATGTGTTCGGTATTAGCACTGAGCAGTCCCAACAAATTGAATATAACCCTCAACCCCTCAACCTATTACAACACCTTTCACGGTCGAGCCAAGACAATTCTCGATTTTCCGCGCGCGACAACTGCTCGTTGCTCCGTGTTCGGTGCCCTGTGCCAGTATTTGTTTTTCGTGGTGGATATTCGTGGGTGTAGGTTAGTGTGTAGTAGCTGTTGGCACTGCAATGGCTCCATGTAATGGAATTGGCTGCGGTTCAACGGTGCGTATGATTAACTTTATAGCAGCCAAACGGCTGAACGGCAAAACGGAAGGCCAAAGAAGTTCCATTTAGCTGAAAAGCGATTGCGATTGCTACCACTTAGTTGACTGGATGTCGTCTGTTTGCCGTTTATGCTAATTGTTGTCATAGTTTCTGCCTGTGCTACCTGTCGCCCCGGTGTGTCACGGGCCAATTAGGCATCTGCCACGATTTTCCGTTTTGTGTTGACTTTATAGATTGTCGGCTGAATTTCCCTCGCTTTTTCCACCGTCGCGCAATTAATGGTGTCGAACTTTTGCCGCCGGAAAAGCCGACAAACCTTAATTTAATTATACGATACCGGGAGGGTCTCATGCAGTTGCCCCTATTAATTAGTAACAGAGCCAGCCACGTTTGCTGATTTTGGCAAACGAAAACCAGGGTTAATTGTAACTAAAATATATAATATTTAAAGAAACCTAATTTAAGCTTATGCAGAATATTAAATATATTCAAAATCTCATATAAAATTACTGCAAACTTTCCTTGATCCAGCTGCAGCTTTAGAATGAAAGCTTAAAGCGTGATATCATCTCAAAACGGCCTTGCTTCTATTCCCATTTCGCCCAAATGTGTGTCCATAGCAGAGATTCTGACGAGTAATCCGGCGAAATTGTTTTCTCACGGCCCAGTGAAATGGGAATGTATTAAACTGAAATATTCATAAAGTGCAACTCGTAGCCGAGCAATTCAATAAAGCGGAATCCATATCGAATTGACTGCCACCGGCGGAAAATTTCCATAAATAACCAATTCTGATGGCTAGATTGGCACTTTATGTAATCCCACCGAACGCGACGCGTCGGCCGAAGACAAGGCGTGGGAATATTGCCTTAATGGTGGCTTTATCGTGACCACCTTGAACTTGCTGCTGCTGGTTTTCAAACTGTGTGTGGCTTGGCCAAGGACCCTTTCGGGGCTAACTCAACGGGTGGTCGCCTCCAAGAATTATTGACGTTTTTTCAATTAAACTTTGTGTATTTATGGCTTTCAGTGAGTTCTATTTTTATGACTGTACGGGACGGGACGGGATAGAACGGGGCGCTCAACTATCCTGGTAATGTGTTTGCGTTTTGTGTCAATAGTGTAACAGAAGCCATTCCAGCTGGCTACGTATACACATGTCCTGTGACAGAGAAAATAATCGCACGAAGCTAAGCAGAAAAACAAGAGCGCACTGGGCAAAACAATTGTTTCTATTGTTTCATAAAGGAAACCCTCAATGTTTTACCAATTAAAAAGGAAATTACACTTTAGAAAAATAATTCATTGTACAAAATTTTGTTTAAGATAATATAACTCTTTATAAAAATATTAAAGATTGGGACACTGCTTTAGATTTGAAATCAACAAAGAATTTATATAAAATTATACCATAAAAAAAATCAGATCTCTACAATTTTCTAACATTCTTTTAAACATAATTTCTATTGATTTCAAATCGACTACAATTTAGTCTTCAATAGCTTCTGGTTAGATTTTGTTCAAGTGTAAACGCACACGCACTGTTATGTACACCACAAAATAAGACATATATGTACATGTGGATATATCTATATATGCTCGAACGAAACAGACATTAGAGAGTGTCTTTCTGGTGACTTTGTCCGCCTTTTCCTGGTTGACAAAAATGGGAAGTCAAGCGAGTTGGCCACGCGCTAAGTTTTACAATTTCACTTTGAAGGTCTTGGCGCCCACTTTTCTCCCCTCCCACAGAGACCCCCCGCCCCAAAGTTCTCACGCTGCCAAACAAGTAACGCACATTTCCGTTTCCGCTTATGCCACAAAATGGCCAAAAGTGGCCATTGATGGCCCGCTGATTAGTTACGGTTTTTACGTAGCCTTCTCCGGAGCTTAATTTCTCCTCGTGCTGCCGCTGCGGTTTCTTTTTATTGCTGCCCCCCGCGTCACTCTTCGCCCTGCTTGTTTTCGTCTGCAGCCAGCTTCTAACAGAGTACGACGCGAAACAGACGCCAGACGCCGCGCGCTTTTGCGAAGGGAAAACTGCCCAGGCAACCGACGATTTCGGGCATCATATTTAAAGATGGAAAAGCTATTGAAATTGGCGTCTAGCTTATAGTCATCGGTTATCAATCAAGGCAGTTACACACGCACTCAAATGCCGAGAGTAGAATCCTCAAGGAATATTTAAATTTGTGTTTCAGCGAGCGTCCGGAAACACCCGCACACAACGAGTTTTATTTTATTATTATCAGTCAGTTTCACCAGACGACTACCCAAACAACCCCTGCAGCAGTGCTGCCAGTTTAACCTATTCCAGGCTAGCATATTTGAAAATGGAAAAGCTTTTGGCGTTTGCAACTAGCTTTTAGCCTTAAAAATAGCTTATTTAAATATTAATCTTATAATAGTCTTAAACAATATTTATAAAATTTTAGTTTTTATTGATAAATTATATCCGGGCTAAGGCGCGTCCTGCGGTCAGGCGCGTCGGACTCACAAGAAATGGCAGGAACACACTGAAAAATCTGAGCAATTTTTTTGGAAGTGCGCCATACTTTTCAAAAGACTCTTGAAAGTATAATAATGACATTGCTTTTAAAAATACTTACGCATCAAGAATTTGTCCATCTTAACGCCGTTGCCTGCACCTTCAATGAAATAACTTTAATAAAATAATCAAAAAATACAAACAAATCTGCTCTCTTACGTACCTTTACTTTGATACCGTTATTGCCACATATCGATTGATCGCATAGCGACGGATGCGATGTCGACTCAGGGATGCCACCCCGTCCGAAGAGAGCGTAATAGCTTCGCGCAAGAAACGCGGGAAAAATTAAAGCACTGAGTGTCGCTCCTGAGTGCCGACCACCAGCTTGCCAATTTCTCTATATCTCATTCTATTTTGCAAACTCTAGCTCTATTTCTCTATTTATCTCTCTCTCTCATTTCTCTCTACATTTCTGACTCGATCCATCAATCTCCTCCTCTATCTCATAGTAATTGTACTATTCTCTCGACCTATCTCTCTATCTCTTTCTCTCGATCAATACATCTCTTTCTCAATTTCTCACACCTATAAATAGAGGCGTCTCGCCGCAGCAGCCTCAGTTTTTCCGTTCACCTCGCTGTTAATAATGTGTTAATAATCGTGTGTTAAAAGGTGTGTGAATAACTGTGTGAAGAACCTCTGCACTAGAAAGGACTTAATCTTCCATGAATCTGGGCCACGTAAGCAGTGTAAATGAGGTAACTGAGTGTCCACTACTGCGGGTAAGTCCGAACCAAAACTATTATCTTATATCCTAAGCTGATAGCTTCTACCGATAAGCGCAAACAAATTTATTTATTTATATAAATACTATAACTATAATGAATGTATTAATAATTGTGAACTAAAATATTATAATTACCCACTGTGTTTAGATTTGATCAGAGTTGTCTTCATTTAGCATTTCCACCTTGTATACCTTTGGTTTATCAACGATCTCTCCTGAAATACAAAATTATAAATATGACATATATCGCGATAGTAATTTAATAGTTAATTACTTACGTTGCGAAATTCTCTAATTTAATTCTCCCAGTAGATCTACCTTTGGTTTAATTTTGCCAGTTTTATCTGCCGAAATATTTAAATTCCGTTGTGCTTCTACTTTTGAGCAGCTTGGCAGCTCTGCCTGTCAAGGCAGGAAAGGTGGCAACGTTAGCTTCAAAAAACAGGCTGCGTTTTCGCACAAATTGGACTTTACCAACAAATAATAACGATTCACTGCGCTTGGATGAAACATTACAGTTCCCCAGCAAACATTAAATTGCAAAAATATATATTGGAATCTCCCTATTGTCCTATCAAATCTCTGCCAAAAAAAAAAACAACAGATACGGCCACACTGTCCACGAAACCTACTTGCATGTGAAATTATTTAATAATCCTTTAATTAAAGTTGTTGCGGGCGAGCTCCTGCATCGGCGTCGCCGGTTGCGTAACAAGGCGCGCCTCTTAGGGGTTTCTGGTCGGAAAGCTCACAGTTGGTGACCAGAATGGCTTTGGCTTTTCGCGTGGCCCGGCTTGCTCCGGGTCAGGCAATTTTCTGGCCCCAAGATCGTCGGCGGCTGTTACACCTGTGCACCCTCACCACCACAGCTGCGACTGCCAGGTGAGCGCCCCGCCGCCCTAATTAGCAATCGGCATTAAAATTCAATTACCACTCAACAGCGATAACCTGCACCGAGCATTGTGCCGTCTCCAATCACAACCGCAGCGCAGGCAGTTCTCTACGAAGCCCGCTCCCGCGGCTCCAGCGCAGATCAAGCGGAATGTGGCCGCCGAGATAACCAGCGTGGGCAAAGCCATCTATGAGACGGGATGGGATGCAAACACGCCCGTCGGGAAGCCAAAGACCGACCAGATCAGCAGCAGTAGCAGCAACAGCTCCTCCCCGCCGCCGCCAGACACGAAGACGCAGGATGACAGCCGCAGGGAGCCGGATACGATAAAATCGAAGCGGGAGCAGATGCGGGACAACATGCAGGACTACATTTTCACCCGCTACTTTAACTACGTCAAAAACTATGACAAGGTCCTCGAGAAGAACTTTCCCAAGGCCATGCAGCTGTACAGGGTATTTTTTGACGGCGTAAGCGACTTCTTCAGCGACATGAAGCGCTTTCTGAAGATTGCCCGCATAGCAAACGACTCGCCGCAGGGTATCCGCGCTCTGAACCGCCAGGAGCTGGAGCTGTACATGCAAATGCCGCGGGACATGATGAAGGTGGCGCCGGCTTTGATTGGCTGCTCCCTGCCGATGGTGGGCTACGCCTTCTTTCCCCTCGTGTAAGATACGGTCTGGTTTCGTTGCGAGTGTGTCATTGTAACGAAGACTTGTACTCCTCCACAGCTTTTGGTACCCGCGCACCTTCCTCACAGCCCACTTCTGGACCCAGGAGCAGCGCTCCGAGTTCCAGAGCTTATACCTAAAGCGACGTTTGTCCTACAACAAGGCCGTCTTCCGCTGCCTGCAGGCCAAGCTCAAGGCGACGGCTAAGCACCCCAAGCATTTGGCCTTCGCAGACATCCTGGGGCAACTGGGTAGTGGAACGCATCCGACTCCCCAGATGCTAATCGATGTCAAGGACATATTTGCCGAAGGGCCCTACTCGTTGCTTGGAATGTCGCAAAAACACGTCGTAGGTTTTGGTCGAAGCCCCGAATAGTCCAGCTACTTATTTGTTGTGTTCCAGAGATACCTAATCCACCTGCACGGCCTGCCTGGCAGCATCTTCAAGCGCCACCGACTGCACGAGCACTCCTTTCTGGTGCACTACATGGACCAGGCCATCAACCGCGAGGGCGGCGTCCACAACTTGACACCGGCCGTGCTGCGCTATTCCTGTTACTTGCGCGGCCTGAATCCGGACGGTATGAGCAACGAGGAGATGATCGAGTGGTTGAGAAACTGGGTCAAAGTTTCCACGTCGATACAGGGCGAGCATATCACGCTGTTCCTACACCTGCCCATCCTGCTGGGCTACAACCACCCCAACAACTGGAAGACCATTTACGGGAAACGCGATCCCTGAGCACCGCGTGCTCAGCTGGGTTGCCCTGTTCGTGCTATATTTTCTAGACTGTGCTTTAAAGATTGGACTGTTAAGATCACTTTTGTTTCATGAGAGCAAATAAAACTGTTGAAACCAAACGTATCCCTTTTGAAACCGATAGAAAAACGGGACGGTGCTCGTGTGTTTTTCCTAAAAATAACACTTTCTTTTATTTTCTCCATGGTGGTGGATTTTCATCAAGCAGTTACTTTCGTTAAATGTTTTTACTTCTTGGCCGCGGCCTTCTTGCCACCCTTGGCCTTCTCGGCACGCAGACGCTCGCGACGATCCTTCTTCAGGACGCGGGGAGTGCCGTCAGCCTTGGTGCGCTTCTTCAGTGTATTGAAGGCGATCGTCAGCAGCTTGTTGCGCTGGCGCTTGGCATAACGCAGCTTGAAGCGGTCGAAGTCGTTCAACGAGGAGCGCTGTAAGTAAATTGTATGTTAATTCTGGGTTTCTTACATAAAGTACACACTTGAGGCTAAGCTGGGTGTGTAATCAGATAAAATAAAAGTAGCTTCATTTATGTGTCAGCCGGCAATTCCTATCAAGAACTTTCAACTATCATCATGTGCATTTAACAGAGGTAAACAGAGAAGAAAATGTATATAAATTATATATTTCCGTCTCTGTACTGTGCCTCCCCATACAAAGTAACCCCTTTGTGACTCCCTCTACATACCTTGCAGATGTTCTGTGCCTTGACGGACCAGGGGCTGACCTTCCACTGGGCCTTCAGGTCGCTCTCCGTCCAGGCCTTGCGCACGATGCGCGTGGGCGCGGTGTAGGGGAACTTGATGCGGTACTTGGTCAGGTGCAGATTGTTCAATCTGTATTCCTGACGGGGAACGCCGGTCAGGGGACCATCGACCAGAACCTAGGGGAAGATAATGAACTCAGGGTTAGTTGCAGAACTACGACGGCGTTCCCGCAGGGCACAACAAATGCCATGCTTGCTTGCTTGCTTTCAGTGGGTTAAACTAGCTTCATTTATGTGTCAGTTGGCACTTCCTATCAAGAAGACAAATTATCATCATGTGCAAGAGCATCGCAATTGTGCATTTGTTTGCCGCTACCCTCGGGATTCCCTGGCGAAACGATGCACTTACTCTGTTTTGGTCAATGACGTCGACGATGGCCACCAGACGACCCTTCAGGGGACCGGCCGAGGCCTTGGCGATGCGACCAGTTTGTACGAATCTCTCGAAAGGCTGCAAGCAGAGAAATTCATCAGATTCGTCTCAAAAATAACCAAATTTCGGTGCTGCATGGCCAGCGCGTTGCTTGTGTTGGTGTCCACCACGTGAAATATTCGGAACGCAGTTTTCCCAGGCAATTTATTGGCTTTTGAGTTCGTTTCTATTCGCACACGTTCAGCGCACTGACCCGTCCATTTTACGATAGCATTTAATTCAGCTCGAGCAGCTTACACCGCTAAATTTTCACATTTTCAACTGATTCGCAGAAAACTTTGTTAAATCTTACCATGACGCTAACCGGAAAGAAAGAGAAGGAAGGAACATTTTTGACAGCTCGGCCGCAACATGGCGTTAGTGTTGCTGAACGCAGGGTTGCATTTTCTGTTGTTGTTTCGCAGCACTATTTAGTGTGGCAGTAATACGAATAATAAATTATTCTATACATTTTACCGACTCGTACTTTGACGTCGATGGACATCGGTCTAACTTTATATAATTCTTTCTGCAAATAGCCTGCATACACAGGCTTTCATGTATTGTAATTCATTCGTCTAGACAAAAAATATCAAATAAAAATATCGCTATTTCGATACTTGGGTAAACAAAAAATTGTGGTATAAATATATCATCTCTAGCAAAAAATATCGATGTATTGATATTTTGATATATCAGCAACCCTAAAAAAAAATAAACAACATTGAAAAATTAACAAAATATATGCAACAAGTTGTAAAAACATAGCCAAAATGGTTTACATACACTTTCCTAGCAATCTTACAGAGGAGGAGCAGATGCTGCAGGCCAAATATCAGAAGCTCAAAAAGAAGGTGAGTGCTGTACCCGATAAATCATCTTTTGCCCGACTCAAATTTCTCGGAATTTTACAGAAAAAGGCTCTGCAGGCGCATAAGGCACCTAAACCAGAACCGGAGAGCTCCATGACCCTGAAGCGACCCACGGATGCCCGCGATGCGCGGGAGGTCGCCCGCAAGCTGATCAAAAGCGGCGCCATTCCCGCTATCCAGAAGCAGCAGACGAAGCAAGATCAGACTTCGTTCAAACGCCCGAAGGGTCAAGAGCGAGCTAAACGCTCCACCTCGGAGACCAGCTCATATCAACCCTTCTCCTCTACCCAAAATGACGTCGCCCAGGAGACCATTATCAGTGAGATCATCAAGGAGGAGCCGCGCCGGCCGACTCCCAATCTGTATCAGCACTTTGCCACCGAGCGGGATCGCGAGGAGCGAGGACTGCCTGAGAAGGTGCCGATGGACACCACGCCTCCGCCAGAGAAGCCGCGGGCCGGAAATACCATCTTTGTGTCGGGTAACAAGGTTACCGAGGATTTCCTCAAGAAAACATTCAACGACTACGGCACAATAGTGAATGTATCCATGGAAATCGAAAAGAGGTAAAGATGAATTTTTTTATTTTTTTTTTTTTTTATTTAATGCAAACAAATGTCTAAAACCTACGAAATTGCCGTTAAATTTGAAGTTTATATAAATTTTCAATGACAAAGTTCTCTGAAAAAATGAATTTCCTTAAATTTTAATTCAAGTTTGCCCCATTCTAATCATAATAATAAGAAGCTTAAGAAGCATTACCGATGAAAAAGATGGGTTGTGAAATATCCTAAAATTGAAATTTCTTGCAGTCGCGGATTCGTTTCCTTCGCCAAGCCCGAGTCCGCTGATCGGGCCATTGCTGAAATGCATGGAAAGAATGTGAATGGCATCAATTTGCAGGTGCAGCTGGCTAGACGTCAGCCCCAAATAGAGCCCATTAACGATGCCTCTTCATCCGCAGTCTGGTCATCAATCGGTAAGTACTTGAGAGGGTTTCTATAAAGCTGTATTTATAGTATTTATCTCTTATTATCTATTACCTTTTAGCTGCCAGCAAATCTCAGAAGGGCAGTCACAAGGACCATCGTGAAATGGTTTTGTACAACGAGGACTTTTTGCTTTAGGTCAGCAAATTATATATATCCGGTACCCATAGCCGAAAACAGAAAAAGATATATATATTTCTAATCGAAAAATAGTTTTGCAAGAGGCAGTAGAAAGCATCTCCGTCGCCAACATAACAAACTTAGACGAATTTCGTCCTATCTGTCTGTCCGTATGAAGAAATTGTGCTCTCTAAAATCTTCACAAATGCTTTAATTTTTGGAAAAAGTTGCCTCACAAACAATAATATAGAAACAAATTATTTTATAATTTTGTAGCTAAATCTAACATTTTTTGTTATTTAGAAAAGAGAGTTTAAGAAAATTGTTTTCCCTAACCACAGTTTATTTTTTCAAACACAAGTGCAATATTGACCTGTGACTGGTGCGGAGCACTGCCTTATTAATTTTGTTAAAATTAGTTTTTTACCTATATTTTGTTCAAGCATATTTAGATCAAATTTTCATTTCATTTTTGTTATATTATTTTTCATAGATAATTCCTTGAAAAGCTGCTTCAATCAATTATGTTAACGCCCGAAGCTTTGGGTACCGGCAATAGCACAGTCGAGCACACTCGACTGTAACTCTCCCACTTATTAAACACTATTTTCTAAGTTTCTAGCTTCTCCCATCCATATCCATTAAGAATAAAACATTTACATTTATTTTATATTTTTTTGCTTTATTGAAAATACGCTTCTATATATGTATGTATATATGTTCCCTTGCTGGCTAAGTACTCGCATTTCAAATTATGTAACGTTTTCAAATGAATTCAATGAGAAAAGAGTGTATGTTTGTATATTAATTCCTACATTTTTGGTCTAAATTAAACAACATTTTCGCTCAACAATTGGATCTCTCGCTTAGCCGGGTGTGAAAAATGATCGAACAAAAGTAAGTTTTTATTAGAGTTAGTTGTCCCAGTTCCTCCTCGGCCGCGTGCAACAGACTCGAGCCCAACTAAGACGTCTAAGTACACAGGTAATACATGGTCGTTGCTCCTTTCCTTTGTCCCTAAGGATCTCATCTCTATTTCGCTGCTAAACAATGTTGAAAATGTTCCTCTATATTTCTGGTTAGTACAAGTTAGATGTCGGTATGTTGTGTCTGATGATGATGGATCAGTAAACTGGGATTCCGGTTTCTATTATGTTGTGTTGCGTGACTAGTAGCACGGGCTCACTCACCGCCCAGCGCCCTCCGCCTCCATCGGCGCACCTCTCCTCCTAAAGTAATTTCTCGTTAGTATCATTAAGGCCTTCAAGTTTCGAGCGGACCACCTGGCCGCGTTAAATTCGTTTCTTCTCCCACCAAGATCCCTGATCTCTTGGCCAGATTCGATGCTCCAAAATGCAAAACCGCCCCAAAAGGATTGTGTAAACCCGCAGCAGGAGGTGACTCCCCACAGCCCCTCACGTCTGCCTGCCCTCGTTCCCGGGCGGATTGAAGTAGTCCCAGTGATGCGTGTGCACCTGTCGCCCGGTCAGCAGGAAGATCAGCACACCGAACGTGATCAGGATGAAGAGCACCATCAGGGCGGACACGTTGCGTGGCGCCTGCTGGGGCTCCACTGCCTCGCCGCGCACATAGTGCGTCAACTGGTTGATGATGTTCACCAGCTCCAGGCTGCAGGCCGAGATGAATTGGCAGCCCGCCTGAACCACCGTCTTGGGCTGATCCTCGTCATACTCGTCATTCGGTGGCTGTGTGGCGCTTCTGGTGCGGGAGCGTCTCGACCGGGAACGTGGTCGCTCCACTAGCTGCTCTTCCAGTTCCGAGCCGGACTCCTCCTCGAGGTGTTCCTGGGCGACGTGGCGTCGTCGACATTTGTGCGGTGCCTTGCGATCTGCGGCGGACGAGGCTTCGGCCTGCTCCGCCTCGGCGCTACGCTGCAGATTGTAGAAGGCCAGCGGAGCCAGAGACTGCAGGTACTCCACGCTCGGGTATGCTGTTGGTGGCGGTGGCAGTGGCAGCAGGCCCGCCTCTGTCTGAGTCTGCTCGTCGAGATTGGCGATCGGCGGCGCTTGTTCGGTGGTCTTGCTGTGGCGTGGCGGTTTTATGGGCTGCTCCTTTTCGGAGGTGGCCGGTTCGCTGCTGGGCTGCCGGCTGGTCTGCGTCTCGGTGGTTAGCAACGAAGTACGCTGCTCCCGCTGAACCCGTTCCACAATATCGTCAATAAATCCAGGCGGCAGCTCGATGTTTTGGACCACCAACTGTCCGGACTTGCACTGCAGATCGTCGGCCTTGACCTGTCCACCGTGGAGCTGCGACACTTGGATCTGGCCTGCTTGCAGGGCATGGACACGCAATCGTTCCACCTCCAAATCCGCCAGGCGACTGGGCAGTTGCGGCTCTGGCGCGGATTGCACCGACTGAATGGGCGTGAGTTCGCGACTAGAGTGCTCGGCAATCGTTAGACTGGCGGCTGCGGTGGGTTCAAGGGCGGTAGTGGACCTGCGACGCGGTGGTGGCAATGGTACCGCCCCGGGCTCTTGCTCCTCTTCTTCCTCATGACCGTAGGCGGGTTCGGTGGGCAGAGTGGCTACGAATTTGAGCTCTACTTCGGCCTCGGTGGGTTCGCTGGCGGTTGACTTCTGAATGGTCTCCTCTACGGCAGGGATCTCGGGCTCAGACAGAGGCTGTTCGGTGTCGGAAAGGAGTGTGCGTTCCTCTTCGGAAAGAGTGTATTCTTCAGCTGACAGAGGATGCTCATCCTCTGACTGACGATAGTCGCGTTCGGAGGTGGCCTTCTCTTCTTCGGATTGCTGATAATCGATCTCGGAGGCGGCAGGCTCTTCTTCAGAGAATGCTTGTTCCTGATCCTGTTCTTTTTCCTTCTGCCGGTAATCGGAGAGCTCCTTCTCCATGGCTTCTTGTAGCTCTTTCTCGAGGGCTTCCTCCAGTTCCTGCTCTGTGAGCTCTTTCTCCAGCTGAGCGATTTCCTCCTCCTCTTCCTGCTCCGAATACTTTTCGTCCTCGTACTCACTGTCTCTCAGCGTGCGCTCCACTTCGTCGTCCTCCAGCCGGCTTTCGTAGTCACTTTCCAGCTGCGCCTGCTGTAGCTGCTCCACCGCAGCATCCAAGTCTGCGGAACTGGCCGCATAGTCGCTCAGGACTACTTCACCGCCGTGCTCCTCCTCCTCCACGTCTGACTTGCTCTGCACAGAGCTGTCCGAAAGCAAACCTTCGCGTCGCAGCTCCTCCTCTTCGCGCCGCAGATCGTCATCCTCCAGATCGGTGGCACTGATGGGGCGCACGATCAGCGAGGCCTGCACAGCGGCATCATCTTCGCCTGCCGACAGACTGGGCGTGGGCACACGCCGCTCGATCACCACCGCCGACGAAGGCGTCTGCGGCCGACTCAGCGACTTGGAGCGATCCGCTTGGGAAGACGCACGAGATCGCTCCGACATACTGCGCTGGTTGGCGTCCCGGAATCTCTGCAGCCCCTTGGCCAGCTGCTCGTCTTCGGTCAGCACTCGGGCGCCATCCACTTCGTCTGGTTCCTGGGCAGCCTCAACGCTGCGCAGCAGATCCTCCAGGGTCTTGTTGCCTGATCCATTGGAGCGACGCGGCTCGATGATCTTCATGTCCTCGGTGATTTCGAACTCTTCGCACACAAAGTCATCGGGCAGTGGATCCGTTTGCGTGGACACCTCCACCTCGAACTCACCCTGGTCGTAGCTATCGGCCTGGCTGGAGCTAGCCACATGTTCGCTGTCGTCGTAGCTGTCCAGGGTCTGGCTCCCGCCTCTTGCGGAACGCTTCTCGCGCGGAGGACGCGGTGGCGGCGGCAGTGGGCGGAACTTCATCTTGTTGATGATCTCGCCCGACTGCAGATTGGCGCGCGGCGACTCTGGCCGCCCCAAGGCACCCGGCTCCTCGTAGTCATCCTCCTCCTCCGGCGGCTGCACCTTCTGCTGCTTCTGGGACTCGTAGCTAGGGAAAAGGGTTTGAGGTGCATCATTAGATAACATCATGGGCTTGGGGAGTGAGGGTTCAAAACTGAGCAAAGCAAAAGCCAAAGGCAAGAATATGCTGTGTCTGTGTGGTGGGTTCATGGTCTGCTTTATTGTGTGGAGTGCGTGTCTCGGGTGGATCGGATTAGTAGCCTTAGCCTAGTCTAGGTCACTCGGCTGCTTAGCCTAAGACTTAACAGCAAACGAAAATAAAATAAAAACTTAACGAAAATAATGCATTCGTAACAGGTAAACGAAAACAAATCATTAGGTCAAAGCTCCAGAGGCAAACCCTCTCTCTATCGCTCTTACTTCGACTTGATCATCTGGGGGATCTCGTCCAGACTGGCCGCGGATCTGCGTCGCGGCACCAGAGGTGAGTCCTCCGTGGGCACGTACTGCTGCGGCGGCGGCGGACGAGCTGGAGGCGGGGATCCCCGAGAGCCGCGAATGCTGGGCAGCGTGGCGAAACGCTCGCCCGGCGACCGGGTGAACTTCTTTCGGCGGGCAGGCGGCGTGGGCTTGGGCAACGACTCCTTGCGCACCACCGCATAACTGGAAGCGGGCAAGAAAGCAACTCCTAGCGAACTATTGTTCCAGATCGAGAATGGGCATCTTCTACTCACCCATCACTCTCCAGCATGTCGATGACAAACTTCTCGTCGCTCTTGGTCCTCGGCACCCCCTCCTCGTTGTCATCCAGCTCGGGCCTCGTCTTTGTGTGCACGTCCAGGATCAGGGACTCAGCTCCGCGCGATGTGCGGTCGTCTTCTGACCGCTGTGTGCGGCCCGATGCTCCGTCCGTAAATCTGTCCGGCGTGGCTAGCGGTATGTGACGATATTCGTGCTCAGTGCGATAAACAATTACCTGGGGAGTGGAAAGTCGAGGAAAGGGTTCGTCAATGCTTGTTTCGGTCTATGTATCAATCCCTGTGAATCCTTTAAAGAAGTCCAATTCATACTCACATCTTCGTGTGGCTGCAAAAAGGTATTCGATACTGATCTACCACCAAAGCCATTGATGAACGAGTCCGCATCCTTTTCCACGGATGCGTCGTCCCTTGTGCGTTTCTTCTGTCGCCTTGGTGCCTGCGGACGGGTCTTCTGTCGCTCCTTCTCTAGCTCCTCCTGAATCATCGCCGCTGCCCTGCCACCAATATTGAGGTTATTGAGCGCCTGCTCCGAGTCCGTCGTGGCCGGTTGATCCCTCACTGGGGGTCGAAGGTACTCCTCGTCGTCGTCGAAGTACTGGATGCTGCTGCCGCCATCCGCCATGGGTATGTCCTGGCTGCCCTCGATGGAGTATTTGCTGCGACTGCGGGCCTTGCGAAGTGGTCGCTTCGGCGTAAACTCGCTGCCGTTCTGCGACATGGAGAGATCGTCGCCGTAATCGCTGCGTTGGAACTCCTGCGAGTCGAATTCCGGCTGGTAGTTGCGGTGCAGGCGACGTGGCTTGGCTGGGGGCACATCGTAGTCCGCGAACTCTGCCGGAACCTGTTCTGCGGAGTAGCCGACATGCTTCAAGGCATTGGGCATGTCGTAGCCCTCTCGGATGGCCTCGCTGATGTACTGGCGCAGCTGGATGTTGTCCTCAGAGATGCCGCGCTTGCGCAGGAAGAACTCGTCATCATCGATGGGCTCCATGACCACCTTCTTGCCGGAGCTGGCCGTGGATTGTGCGTCCTGCAGATCGTGGAACTTGTAGAAGCCTGCCTCAGCTTCCAATTCGGCCTTACGGAGCAGTTTGTTCTTCTGTATATCCTTCTCGGTCCAGCCCTCGGCATCTCTACTATCCTCAGAGCGGAGATCTGAGTCCTGATGCACCATGGGACGGCGCTTGAACTCTCGGGACCGCTTGCTGGAGATCTCGTGGATGGCACGGTTCTCTTCGTCGAATTCAGCGAACTGCTTGCTGTCAGCCACGGCGCCTAGGATGCCCATCTCTGGCTGCGGCTGCGCCTCACTGGCTGTGTCTTCGGTGCCCTCAAGGTCCTCCTTCATGCGGCGCTCCAACGAGGACTCCCGGTCGAAGCTCTCCAACTCACTTCCGTAGCGCCGGTACCGGGATCCCTCGCTGTCGTTGTAGCTCACGTCGGAGAACTTGTCCGCCCAACGGGAGCGCACAGGGCCTGGTCCACGATCGCCCTGAGGTGAGCTAGTGGACGTTTGCGAAGGCTGCGTCTCTGTGCTGGGAATCACACTCAAACTGAGCCCTTCAGTGCCCAGCGATGATTCCATGGCCACTGGAGCTGGCTCCTCAGGCTTCTTCTTGCGGAAGGCCCGTGGATAGGTGCCAAAGTTGAACTCAAACTTCTTTTTGGGTGCAGGCTGGGCTTGGGTAGGGGATGCCGAGGTTCCGGTGTTCTCCTGAGTGTCCTCTGACGGCAGCTCACCCTCGTTCTCCTTGAAGCTCTTGCTACGCCGCAGCTTTAGGGTTGATAACTTTTCCGGCAGCTTGAACTTGGACATGTCCGGCTTGTTGAACTTTGTGAACTCCGGTCGCTTCAGGTCCTTCAGCTTCGACATATCCGGTCGCTTGATTTCCGGCATCTTGATCTTGGAGAACTCGGGAGCCTTGAAGCGCCTCCTCTCCTTAGCCTTCGCTTTGGGGCTGCCCGAAACGGGCTTGGGCTTTGGCTTGGTTTGAAGCCTGGTGCGGAGCTTACCCGCCTGCTGGCGAAGGCCGTCCTGCATTTTCTTGGTCCGGTCCTGGGCCGAGGCCATGAACCCCTTGCGACGGTTCTCCGGCTGAAGGGGCAGCTCCTCCAGGGCGCTGGAGTCGACCTGGCTGGTGTGGATTTCGTAGTCGGTGCGGGATTCGGTTCGTGGAGTGGTGCCGGCCGAGCTGAGCGCTGTATCGATGTCCATGGGCAGCTGCAGCTCGTCCTGGGGGCTGGGCACTGGCGAGGAGCCGCCCACGGGCTCGTATTCATGATCACTGCGAAACGAAACAAGAAAATGCGATTAGATATCAGGCGACTGTGGACAGAGGTTGCAACATGGATCGTGTGGTTGTGGTGGTGTAGAAGCGGTAGCTAAAAGGAGCCGTCACCCAGCGTGGAGGTCGGCCTGCTGCTTGCGTGTCGAGGTCGGGTTCTCGGGGGGATCGGGGACAGGAGGGTGGCGATGGCTTACCGAGAGAAATACGTCCGTTCGAGGAAGTCTCTGTGTTCTAATTGCTTGGGGGTCAAGGGGTTCGAGTTGGACTCGAAATCCGCAAGGCGCGATTTGCGTTCGTCAAAGTGAAAACTAACCGTCTTTGTCATGCGTTCAGCCCCGAACAGCTGCTCCTGGGATCGGCCTAGCCGGGAGCCCCTGTCGTGAGACTGTGTGCGCGGCTCCCTAAACGAGGACTTGCGCTGCACCCCAAAGCCGCGCTGCTCGGAGGGAGCACGCTGATGTAGGGGTCGGTACACATTACTCCTACTTCCAGTTCCGCTCCCAAGTCCGCTGCCGCTTCCAGATATCTGTATGGGCACGGAGATCAGCGGACGGCTGCCGCCCATTGAAATATCCCTGCTGGCGGAATCCGTACGCGAATAGCCCGATTCCGGTCCCCCTATCTCGCTGGAGTATAGGTTCCTGTTGCCAGCCATGAAGCTGCCTCCGCTTCCGGTCATACTAATGTTCATGCTGGCGCTCTGGCTGAAACTGCCACCTCGGGGCACGGCGGACACCACCACGGGGGCAAAGGCTTCGCTGATGTCCACCGAAGCCCTGTCCGAGGCTCGCTCTGAGGCGGCAAAGTCCTCTCGACTGCTGTACATAGTCTGAGCATTTGGAGGAGGAGCCGGTGGCTTTGGTGGCCGCACGCAGTACTGATCCATTTCGTCCACTTTGAGCGAGAATGTCTCCGTCACTCGCACGGCCAGGGGTTCTGCTTCCTTGCCCTTGATCGCCGCCGTGGAGGTGGTCACTATGGACATGGCTTTGCCCCGGTTGAACACAGAGAGCATAGGGGACTTCTCCAGTCTGTCCAGCTTCGGACTGGGCGTTCGGGAGCGCTGCAGCGAAGGTGATGGTGACTTTCCGCGTGACTCCTTGCCGCCAAACATCGACTTGAATCGCGAGGTGTAGGAACTCTTGACTTCTGGCAAAGCCTCCGGCGAGCTGATGGCCACAAACACGTTATCCTGTTGAGGTGTCCACTTAGAGGCGCGTTCCGGTGATAGCTGTCTTTCCGGGGTGTACTGACTCCTTAGAATTGGCTGTGCAGCGGGACTAGGAGAGCGGGATCGCTGTCTAGTGGGCTCTTTAGCGCCAAACATCGTCTTAAAACGCGAAGTATAGGAACCTTTTACCTCTGGCGGGGCTTCCTGCAGGTTGATTACAGTGGCTGCTGGAACGTTGGCTACAGTCTGCTGCTGCGGGGTCCAACTGGAGGGACGTTCCGGCGACAGCTGTCTTTCGGGCATGTACTGACTCCCGGGGATGGGCTGTACAGCTGGACTAGGAGAGCGCGACCGTTGCCCTGGCTCCTTGGAACCAAACATCGACTTGAATCGCGATGTGTACGTGCTCCTAACTTCTGGAGAGGCTTCCTGCAGATTGATAACAGCAGCAGTGGATGCGGGTTCCACTTGTGGTGCCCACTTGGAGGCGCGTTCCGGCGAGAGTTGCCGTTCCGGCGTATGCTGGCGCTTGAGAAGTTGCTGGCCAGCAGCTGAGGGAAGTACTGCTTCCGCTGGCGAGGGACTGGTCGTTCTACTCGAGGGCAGTTGCAGGGTAGCCATTACGGGTGGGGATTTGGGTCTCCTGGGCGTTGGCCTGGGACTACGGCTGCGGTGCTCCGCCGCCTTTGCCTCCTCTTCGCGCACCATTTGGTCTATATCCACAACTGGTATATCGTGGATAATCTCGATCTTTGTCAGCTCATCCACCTTCAGTGGAGCCGCGCTCAGATCGCCACCAATTGAGGGCGGTCGTCGCGTCTCCGATTGTATGTTGTCCCTGATGCGAACGATGCTATGCTCCTGAGCTATCTGCTCCAGCTCTGCCACTGTCTTCGCCAGAGGGTCGATGGGTGTCACCGTAGGCTTATAGGGGTTCTGAAACTGCTGTAAATCTGACTCCAGAAGGAAAGAGGGTCGCACTGCATCGCCGCCAAAGCGAGATACGTCAATCGGTCGATTCTGGGGCAACGTGACTCCGGAGAACTGGTTCTCCTTGTTTGCTTCGCTCGGTCGCATGTAGTCCGTTGAGAGCGGAGGCTTGGCGATTCGGAAGTCCTGTTGCGATGGAGCCGGCGAGGCCTGGTGCGACGGAAACTGCGGTGGCTGCTCCATCATTCCCGGCAAGGCCGTGGCTGGAATCAAATTCAGTTGCGGAGGGTGCTGGGATCCCGGAACGATGCTGGCCTGGAACAGATCCGCATTGGAAGCGCGACGACTCGCGCTGGCCGATCGCCGTCCTCCCGCCACCGCAGACGAAGCATTCGGTATGTTGATGTCGGCACAGTACAGGTCCGCCCTGGAGTTACCGGCCGAGATGCGACGCAGCGAGGTGCCACTGCGCATGGACAGTGTGTCGGGAAAGCGACCCATACTGCCCGAGGAGAGTCCGCCCATGGACAGCTGCCGTCTGCGGCCAGCCACAAAGCCTCCACCAACACCACCTAGCTGCTGCTGATGATGCTGGCCCGGAAAGTCCGGCTCTGTGGCGTCCGAGATGCTGCGCACCACCAACCCCCGCGATCGCGCAGTCTGCTCCAGTTCCGGGTATCGCTCCATGAAGCTCAGATCCACCGAGGGCGCCACATCGGCGTGACTCACCATCTCGAAGCTGTGCGCGGACAGGTCGTCGTGCAGAAGATTGAGATGTGCACCTGGGAACTGCTCCTCGGCGTGCTGACTCAGCCTCGAGCCAGGGCGCGAATCTACGGGATTTATACGCTCCGGCAGCAGGGATTCGGACTCGAAGAACTGGCAGGCGCAGCGCACCTCCATGGGGGCACCGCTGGCACTCTCTGCCCGTGACACGAAGTGACGCTTCTCGGCGGGCAGAGCGCCCACCGAGGCTGATCGTCGGGAGTTTAACATGGTCGCCAGCAACTATTACTTGCTCACTTGGCCCCGGCCGTAATCCCCCTGCTCCGCTCGCGAATCTCCTCCTCGGTGCTTTTGTTCGCCTTCGCTGTGTGGTCGTCGTCGGTGGCTATTTTTAAAGCACCACCAGAGCAGACATTGAATTTATTTTCTGTCCCGTTCGAAATTCTTACGGGGCCAAGAATTTCGCTCTTGGTTTTGCAACGGCTAAAAAAAACCGTTATTTCGTTTATTTTTCCTCAGTGGTTAATAATCGTTTATCGATACCGCGCTTTGGAACACAGTATCGTCGTCCCTGTCGCTCTTGGCTGTGATGGATGCTGGTGGTCCCGTTACGTGTAATTTGGGTGCAAGCGCGAGCGCGTCTACATCGTTGCGATTTTCGGCCAGGACTGAGAACAGAGAGCTTTTCGCCATTTGCGCGACACAAATTTTCAACCGAATTTTCTTGTTCGAAAGATGAAAATGTTTTCTATAAAATTAGCAAAAACACAAACACACAAATCGCCAGCGACACGGATTAGGGGCGTTTGTCAGTGTGTGTGAATGTGACTATGCGGCGGCGACAAAGCTGCTTGTCTTCTCATAATTGCGATCGCGGTGAGTTGACTGTAGTGGGCGGGGGAGGGCAAGGAGGAGGATAAAAGAAGAAGAACTGGGAGGAGTAACAATTAGTTTCTCGGCCTGCACTTTATCGTTTTATTTTTAGGATCTTCTGAGGCGGACCCTGCCGGAAATCTTGTTGTCATTCGTCGACCTTTAGCGCGCTAAATATACTCTACACTTTGTCGTTTGATGTTCGCCTGACACGCGTCGTTTGCCGCTGCTTTATCCATGTACATATGTAATTACTGGTCGGCGGAACTCGTCCTGGGGTTGCGGATGTGGCGTGACCTTTGAAAGTAAGGTTTAGTGATCATGGCGTCACAACGAATCCGGCCCATGCTAACTCGTTCCCCGCCCACCATAATCCACCGAAATCCGCAAATATTTGCGTGCATGTATTTACATATTTATTGAACCAACACCAACATTGAATGAAGGAGTGAGAAGGACACAGACATGGTGGTGAGAGGAGTACAGTATGGTGAGTACAGTGCTTATCGGATATCGCAAAAGTCTTCATAAATATAAATTGAAATAAATTGACGTAGACTAGATACTTGTATATCTTGTATAATATAAGCAGTTTAAGGGTATTGTAAAAAGATATACATAGGAATATTTTAACTCGTTTTAAATCCTTTTTCTTCTAAGAAGAATAAGGCAAACGCTACATTTTCGGCAGTCTACAACTTCTATATTTTAAATCTTACGGCGTTCAGATATATAATTATTCTCTCTTTTAACATTAATACATATATAAGCAAGCTAACATTTTAGAGTTGGACATACAGAACTTATATAGCTGATTTGAAAACTGATTTGATTTTCTGAAGACAATAACACTTTTCGTGATACATTTTGGAATTGGGAAAATGTCATGAAAGTGTCGTTTCCATACCGAAGCGACTGTAACTCCTGAAGCCACTGTACCCCTGGTAGGGTCTTACCTTAGGTCTAAATCATGTCAGGCCACCTGCGCCTTAAGCCCGCTACCAATACTTGTTTGTGGAGCCCGAGCTGCAGCAGCAGCAAAGCGTCCAGGAGGACGATCGCTTCACCCAGATGCGCCAGGTGCTGAGGCTGTGGGTGCGGGTGTTGGAGTTTGAGGAGGTGTCTGTGTCGGTGTAGTGATAGTCTCGGTACTGTGGTGCACGGTGGTGCTTGGTTAGCCGGCGGCGGCGGTGTTTCCTGCCCCTGCCTCCACCTGCAGTTCCACCTCCAGCTCCCGGCAATAAGGTTAGTAACAATTTCATGAGGAAGTCAAGTGGGTTAGAGCCCCTGCAAGATGGTTAGAGCAACAGCAGCCGTGTGGGGTTGTGCTGAGTGTTAGTGTCAAGCCGGCAAAGGTGTGTTGTTCTTGGGGTCAGGCAGCAGGAGATGCACTCCTTCACTTACCTCTCATTCTTCCATTTGGCCGCATTGGTGGCCGCCTCCAGAACATCTTCGGGCAGATCGACGTCCTCGCGATGCGGCTCCGCCTCGTCCTCGACGTGGGAAAAGGTGACCTTCTTGTCCGAGGGCGCTGGCGAGGGTTCTTTCTTTAGTGTTGAACGCAAGTCAGCACTCTCCATCGGTTCGTCGCTATCCTCGGCTACCGGCGAGAGTTGTGCCTTTCGGGCACGCTCTTCATCAGAGGATGTGGAGTCGATGGAGGAAATTGGGGCTAGCAGGGCGCCGGGCTTTCCAGCCGTCACCTGCTCCTCCTCACTGCTTCCCATGCGGTCCAGGGGCACGGACTTGGCCGCTTCGATTTCGTCGAGAGCTAGGTTATCCTGTCGTGTCAGTGACTTTTTAAGGGCTTCAAGTTCCTCTACAGGCTCCTGAGTTCCGGCCCGGCCAATCTCCTCGTAGACATGCTCTCGACGCAGTCGTGGCGTCTTCTTGGGGGGAGATTCAGAATCAGCGTCTTCCTCGACTTCTTGTTCTGGTTTAGCTTCCTCCGCCTCCGCCGATTTTTCTTCTGCAGGTTCCGTTATTTCTACAACAGGAGTCTCCGACTCAGTCTTGGCCACCGGTAGCTGGATGATCTCCTCTGGCTCAGGCACACTGTTGATGCCACTGCCACTAGGCTGATCCTCCTGCAGCTCCTCCTTGGTGCGTTTACGGCAGGGAGACTCGTCGTACTCCACCAGCTCTAGGATGTCGTCAGAGTCCTGCTTCTCGATGAAGTGCGGAATCTCACCGCGATCGCACTTTGGAGAGGCCTTTAGCGTCATGATCTTCTGCTGCTCGCCCAGCACGATCTTGTCCTCCTTCTTCAGTGTAATCCGCTTTATGTTCAGCCGCTTCTTCTGGCGCTCGGCCAGACTCTTCAGCTTCTTCATGATATCGAATCCCTGTTTAGGCTTGCTGGTGTTCAAAGGCTTTTCGGTGTTGGGGATAAGGGATCCCGGCGGCGGGGCTAGCTCGTGCACGCTGCTCTGCCGACTAGGATTGGCTGAGTTTCCCGGCAGCGATTGGGCGTCCTCGTGGGTGCGACCACTGCGTCGGCGCCGGATCAGGTCACGTATATGGGCCAGGCGATTAGTCTTGCGGGGACGGGCGTGTCCTCCAACCGCTAGTACGGAATCGGACACGCAGGAGATGCACTCGCTTAGCGCGTCCTCGTTGTGCTGGTCGCGTTCAGACTCGGTCTCTGACTCGGACGACGAGTCGCTGCTGTCGTCTGTGGTGGTGGCGACCGCCTCGTCCTCGGACAAGTCCTGGATGTATCGCTCGGTCTCTTTAACCAGTACCTGCTCGTCGTAGCGCACCTTCTTCAGGGACTTGGGCGATTCGGACTTGAAGCGCAGCTCCTGAGACTTGCGCAGAAGCAGCACAATCTCTGGCTGCTCGTCGGGTCCCAAAGGTCGCTTGTATAGATGTGTCCAGGGATAGCCGCCCTGCGATCACAAAGAAAATGGGATAATGTCAGGCATTTCAAAAATAGTGATTTTAATTTAAATCTTATTAAATTCAGGTGGAGGTCCTTGTACTATAGTGGTGCTTATTTTCAAGTGTAAAATCTAACACATATTGGCAATATTTTATTATTTTTCCATATGCATTACTTCTTATAAATTTTGGCACTGAACCATTAAAATGAAAATTAATTGTTCCTCTCTTGTTATGTTTTGAATTCGATTATTCGTTTGTAGGATTTTAGGCTGTGTCGAAACTATACATTTATAATGAATGTTATAATGAAATGTTTTTCAAAAATTAATAAGTCTTTCGTCATTCGATGATTCGCATAAAAAAATACTGCTTTTTCTTAAGGGAAAACATAATTTCTACAATAAATTTACAAGTGGTTTAAACGGTTCTCTTTCATTCTTGGCTAGCACGATTTGGGATCTATTTATAGGAACTTTTCGATTAGCAAGATTTATTCAAACTGAACAATTGTTATTAAAAACAATTTGCATTTTCATGTTAAGGCTGGGTAATGATAGATATATACCTAAGTAATTAATAAACTATTTTAAAAATATAAAACGATGGTTAACTCACCCGTTCCTTGGCTCGCTTTAGATCCTCCCAACGGTAGGTTTGGAGTGGCACTGGTGGCTTGTCCTGGCTGCTGTGCAGCAGGTACTTCTTTAGCGACTGATAGTACTCCCGCTTGCAGTCTGCCGAGAGTCGCTGGGCATCTGTTTCTTCCGCTCCGCTGCCCTGCAGGCGATTCTGCTCGATCTGGGGCAGGGAGTCGATGAACTCCTGGCGCTCCTGCTCCTCGGCCTCGGTCTTTGGCGTTGGCACTTCCACGAGCTTCAGCTCGTTGGGCGCGGCAACGATTGGCTTTGGCTTCTGCTCCTCCTCCGCTGGCAACTCCAAGACAATCTCCGCCTGGGGCTTGTTCTTGAGGATGCCGGTCAGTTCGTTTAACTGCACCTCCACCTGCTTGGAGAGTGAGCTGAGCTCCTCCTTCTCGCGCTGGATCTGGTCCTTGTGCAGCTGCTGTGCCTCGTCTACATCCCTGCTAAGTGCCTGGATCAGCTCCTGTTCGATCTCATCCACCAGCTGCTCGGCAGTGCGACGCACTTCTTCCGACGGAGTGGCCGTCTCGTCGACCTCGGCGATTTGGTGAGCAGGAGCTAAAGTCTCGACGAGTTGCTTGGTCTTGGCGCCAGCCGGTTCCACCTCGATCACTGGCTCTGCGTCATCGGTGCCTACCTTGGAGGTGCCCTGCTGCAGTTCCTGTTCGATGGGCGGCAGCTCCTTGATGCCAACGCCGCTGCCTTCGCCAGAGACGCTTTCGATGAGATGAGACTCGAAGTCGAGGAGGTGGGAGCCACCGGGAGTGGTGGGCACTGCTGCGCGATGCTGAGGTGCCTCGATGTAGTTGCTATCGAGGGCTAGCTGTAAGGCGGCCGCTCTGACCTGCTTCTCCTCCAACTGGGAGTCGCTGGCGAGGCCGTTGATCAGGAGGATCGTCGGTTGCTCAGTTCCGGGGCCAGTGGTTCCAGCGCCGGGTAGCGACACTGCGGATGGGGAGGAGATGAAAAATAGAACCCGTGAATGAGGAGGGGCCGACTCAGGTGTTTACACGGTGCCAGCAACAGGTGCTAAAAATAAGCGCAAACATCGGACACTAGACGAGACACAATTATGTTACATAAGTCGCAGCCCGACTTCGAGACGTCGAGAGATGAAAGAGAGACAGCACACACACACACAGAGGACACCATAAACATTCTCGCGAAGAATTCTCGCTAGTCAATTCTCTATTCTTTCGATTTCGAAAGCTGCAATTACGAAATACTCGTACGAAATATGTGTAATGTAAGGAGCATTCCTTTACCACAAATTGCCAATTGCAGAACTCGATTCCTTCCCGAATCCGATTCCTGTGTTTCGTTTTTTCGTTGGATTCGGTTTTTCGTTTTCGGTTTCCCTTTTTATTTTCAAAATAAAAATCAATCGAATTCGAATGGTACTCGGTGCGCGAATATCTTGAATATCAGCGCAATTCGCGGCGGGTACACGAGCCGTGCACTGAAATTGTCCGGGGCCAACTGGTCCGTCCAAGCGGATTTTCGCAAAGGCAGCCCCCCGAAAGCTAAATACCCGAATGCTACTACTGCTGGTGAGAGGAGACCAATTTTCCTTCGCTTTTCGTGCTCAACTGTTTTGGTTTTCAAATACTTATGTTTAACAGATTTTTACAATTGCTCTCGTTCTCTTTTGCCTATCCTGCTATTTATCTGTCTTTTTGTTTTAGTTTCTTTTCTGGTACGTAGATGGTGTTTATATACGTTAAAATGTTTTTTAAAAAACCTAACAAACAAATTGTCAACTTTTAAGTTGCCAGGAATCTATTAACCTACATATTTTAAGCTTTGAAAGGGGTAGTTATATGGACAGCGTACTTTAACCGAGTGATGGGTATCTCATAGTTGAGGCCTTTCAACTTTGTCGTTCATTCTTGTTTTTGTTTGAGAAATAGTGGCGCACACAACCAGTCGTAAACAATTTGCAGTTTTTACACACATATTACCGTTAATTTAGCACACCTCGCATAAACAAGAGCACCAAAGCAACCAAAAACTACCCAAGCAAGCAACAAAATCTACAACAAAAAACTACGAAAAAATCAACAAAAACTAAAAGTAAATTTCGTTTTGCATTCATGTGCCCAATTCTCAGTGAGTCTCTCTGGGTGAGCACATATTTCTGTGTGTTTATGTGCATTTTACATTCAACAATTATTGTTTGCTTATCGCTGCTATATAGACACACATGTCTACTTATTCCATATCTGTATGTTTTCGGGGTCCAACGTAATCACATCGAAGAATTACAAGCCCACGAAACTTAATTGCTTGTACAAAACAAAAATTTGCTTTTCGTTACGCCTTTCTGATTATTTCTGTGGGTGAATGAATTGCTATATTGGCATAGAGTTTCCTAAATAATGCAAAATTTCCTCGTTAATATAATATATATAGTGACACATAGATTTCATCATTTGTCTTACGGGGTTAAATGAGCTCAGATTCTTGGCTCACCTATTTGTGTTTTCTTTTCGCGTGTGATGATGTCAAGAATAATAAAAAGCTGACAAAGGTTTAAAGGGGTAATTATAGAAAAATGATGCAAAATATAAAAAATATTTGTTGTTGTAGTGTAGAGGCATGTATTTGATGAAAGTTCAAGATGTTTATTGTACTGAAAAATCGAATCAGGAAGGTTTTATTATGCTAAAAAGACGCGAGAAGCATAGTTTCACAAGGTAGTAACCATTATTATTATCGTTTTGACAAATCCGAAAAGGTATTGCCTCTAAGTATTAATTACAAAAAAAACCAAGCAAGTTAATTAAAAATTGCTTTCAATTATGAAAACCATTCATATTCACATTTGGAAAATATTTGTTAACCATTCATTAACGTCAACTTCTTCAGCTTAATCTTTTATATACCCTTTCTCCTTATGAATGATCCCAATTCATAATTTATGATTCCACATTTAACCCTCTTGTATCCAATCATCTAGAGTGATTTTCACTGTACCTTTTGAGATGAAAATTCTGAAAATTATAATATCTAGGGATGCCCTTTGATCTTTCACTATTCAATCATCTGGGCCTTCTCACCGTAGTGTGTAGCACCTCTCATATTTACATTTTCTTCCATTTCGGCTCACATGTGTGGATGGATTTACCATAACAATTCGAGCGTAACTGCCTTGGCTTGACTGGCTTTACATGGAGAACGCCTTGTTCGCAGTTGAATGAGTTTGGTGCGCTAGGCATTTCCTCAAAATCAACTTTTCATACATAAATGAACATGGACAACTGCCTGCGGGAGAAGCCGGCTCCGTCGACTCCTCCACTCCGAGATGGAAATCAATCCGAATCACGGACAAGTTCATGAACACTGTCGCCGTTGAACTTTGCACAAATTTGTGAACAGACTGATAGAAGAACGCGGAAATTTCGTGGGGATTGAGGGGAGGAAGAGTCTCTGGCGCCCAATGCGGCGTATACGTAACGCGCGTGCGGATACACGGGCTCTATTAATAGTGGCAATGTAATAGACCTAGGAATCATTACGTTGGCCATTACACTTTTTTTGTTGTACTACTTTTTTGTTTTTGTCAATTTATTGCCGAACTCCGAACCCTTCGAACTTGACGAATTGCGTAACATGCAAATCCATTAGATCACTCACCATAATTGCCAGCGACACTGAGGAAAACATAAACCATGACTCGATATCATTGGCAGTTAAGGTATTATTATAGGAAAATAATGCAAAACAACAAAAAAAAGATAATAATTTGGAAAAAATAAGAGAAAACAAAAAGAGTAACAAGTTGCGGCGAGGCGAGGCGAGGCGTCTCCTGAGCCTCACATGTTCGACGTCTAATCGCGTTTTGAATACTGCTCGGAGCCGCTAAAAAACCAACGCTGAAAACAAAACTAGCAAAAGTTGGGGCAGCGCCGTCGCCGACAGCAGCGAACTTGTCGTCGAACGTCGAGCACTGACGTTGAAGCTCTGACGCTGCTCTCGAATCGCTAAATGCGACATGCCGATTGAAAGGCGAGAGAAGAGACTGGGAAATGGTTATGGGAATGGCTGAGGAGGAGACAAGGCACCGGCTCCGCCTCCTCTGCCGCCTGCGTTCCATGCTGCACTTTCGCCACTGGTTGCATGCGACGCTGGCTACGTCAACCTTCAAGGTCGTTGTCATCCGCCGCCGCCGTCAGCCGGGCGCTCTCCACTATATTTAGAATCATTTAAGCGTAACGCACTCGAGGGCCGCCAGGGCAAGCCAACTTATTAATGAGAGCTTCACCTCTTCTTCTTCCTCCTGCTCTCGGTCTGCATGGACATTGGGCTAGCTAACAGTGGGCTCTTGGGAAATCAATTCATTATCCCTGCTCGATACTCCTTCATCGATTTATTGTCTTTCTAGCTAAGGGACCTCTGAAGCTTCTAAGGGCTTTAAACGAAAGCTAGAATTATACTTATTAAGCATGACCTTTTATATGAGTGGTAATCCCAAAAGATAATGGTTTAAGTTCTTCATTAGCTTAAAATTTTACCTGGTTAGTTAGGTTTGTATGCATTAATTAATAAATTGTTGCAGTATTTTAGGGTTAAATAAACCAAAAAGTCTCTTTAATTAACTCTTTATTTTAAAGTTTTCCCTTAGCCATTAGATGTTTTCTAATATACATTTTTAATATCAAAAGAATTGGCAATATTTCGGTGGCACAGCTGAGAATATTCTGATGAATGAGCAAAGAAAAATTTGAGCAACTGGCACACATTGCGTATGCGTTATGTGGATTCAGGCCGCCGTCCCGGCGAATTTTTTTGCGTTTAGTTTGCTCGGCAAATTTGTGCTTGTTGTGAAAATAAATTCTTGTGACACAATTGCAAAAGCAGAAGCGCCGTGTTTCTCAACCGCAGCGACGAGTTCATCGTACGGCTTAATTATTCAAATGCAAACGGAAATTGCCGATTGTAATTGATTTGCCCCTAAGTATGTGAGTTTTCCATATTTTCTAAATAGTTCTTTTATTGCATTTTAATGCCCTGTCCGTCAGCGGTGGCCCGCACAGCAGAAGCTTTCGGTTTCTGACCTTGACTGGCCAGATATTGAATTATTTATGTGGCTACCTATAAATATAGTTCAGGGAGAACGCGGCGGTATATACACATTTTTATACACATTTCGGCTTTCCTTCATATTGACGATTAGTTCCAAACCGAAATAAAAATAAACCGTCAAGAACAACAACAACCACACGCGACGACGAACGACAAACAAAACGAAGACGACGTCGACGTCCGACGAAAGGAAGCAAAACGGAACGAAATGAGACGAAACGGGGTACAAGAAATGAGAAATGAGAAGGAAAAGCGACAGAGCGACAGAGCGGAAACCCAATCAAATCAAACAAGCGCAGAATATAACGTATACGTATCGTGGGTATCCCACATGCAGATGGACTGACAGAAATCGCGGCACAGACACAAACGCCACTTGCCACTCAAGTTGGGCTCAAACCTTAAGGAACTTTTCCAACACACAGACACGACACAGGTACTCGTAAATAATGAAGGAACACACAGAAATCCATATGGACTCGAAACCAGGGTCAACATGATCTAATTTCATACCCAAAAAAATGTAATGATATCACTCGTTTGAAAACAATATTATTATTCAGAAAAATTATATTAAACAGGTAATTTCCGCTCAATTTTGTTCAATTTATGTTGTGCGTACAGACACTTAGATGGTATGAACACAGAGAGAAACTGGTACTACTACCGGAACCACACATAGAACTGACGAAGACAAGATGCAGACCGAATAATGTAAACAATGATCTCGTGGCAACATGTTGCCAATGAGAATGGGAACAGCGATCTGTAATCTCTCTCTTTATGAATGGACTGAACAATGTGGAACAGCACAAGACCACGGGAAGGAGTCATTTGTGGGGATAAAATCGTTTACCAATCACTGGTGCCATGCAGGTCAGGAAGCGGGTCAGTGCTGTGCCCGTGCTGGGAATGGCTCTATTCGGATGGGGACTCTTCGCTGAAAGGCCTGCAATTAGGACAAAGTTTGTTTAGAATCATGTGATGGGGGATGCGACTCGCTGCTGCTAATTGGAAATCAATCAGGCCGCCATTAGTTGGGCCAACTCCGATAAACCGATCGATGGCAGTTAGTCCATTCCGTTCCCCTGCCAATTACCAGCAATTTTCACCTGCTCTGAATCATCCGGTTTCTTCGCCATGCTAATCAACGGGAGAAATGTACCGTGGAATATGCTTACCGGTATTTTAGGTTGAACCTTTTAGCACATTCGACTTGCTAGGAAATTGCTGTGAGTTCGCCATAAGATGATTTACCAATAAATTATACCAAGCAGGGGCTATAGAGTATCAAGGGGGCAAATGCTTATTGATTTATGAATCTAATATAATAATCATAAACGCTGCTCCTGCCAAGAATAGCAGCTGACTTCACCATTGAGTGATGGCTAGAGCCGCAATGAAATATAAATGCAAGGAAGCCATGACCAAGATAACCTTCATCACCCCCATCGTAATTATTGTGATACCCACTTTGTACTTAACCTGTAAGCAATTATAATTGCAAGCTTGCTTTGTTATTTACTTATTATTTATTTAAATATGTAGTTGACTGTGGAAAAGTCGATGTAAGCTGTGTTAATAACAATAATTAGATTTTGGTTTTTTATAAGACGTAAAATAAGTAAAAGTAAATGAAAGGCAGTATTATACAAATAATAATGAAAATAATCTAGTTTTGTGTGAGTTTCTTAAAATGTTGTACTAATAATGGGAAATGTTTTTAAATTAGGTTGAATTTCATTCCTAGCATATCATTTGAAAATCTATTTTTACATGAACTCTTTAATTCAAATTTATAAAATGCCAGCATGATAAATACCTGAGCAAAATTATGCAACAAAACCCTAACTTATCAGCGAGTCTGGCAAGTAAAATAGATAAAGTCGGCCGCCAATTGCTTCTCAGCGATAAGATAACGTGGCCAAATGGTTACTGCCCCATCATATGACCCAAGAGTGACGTTTAAGTGGCGGTCTACGTGCTCTGATCCCAGTGTGCAGTGGCCACTGCAGGGAATGTTGAACTTGGCCTCTTTGTTTAGACCTTTCTACCCAATTCTGTTTTAATGGCCGCAAATAATTACTTTCAAGTGGCAATCAGAGCACTGCAATCTACAAAGTGATAAGAACTGGCAACGGGAATTTCAACAGACTTTTGGTTAGGCTTTATTGTGTGTTTTTTCACTTTCATCAGCCATAAATAAAACTGTCCAGAATAGCGGAAAACCGTTCACAGATCACGCTCGTTCTCCGGCTAATTTAAATGATGATCGATGCAACGGCAAACGGTACTCCACCAAGTCGCTGGGCTAAGGTGGTGGAGTCTGTATAGGAATAGGTAGTCACTAGCGCATCCATAACCGGTTTGGCAATTCACACAGAGATCCACGCCCATTGTGTTGCTGCTTAGGAAACCGAAGATGCCGCTAGCACGGAGTCAGTCTATTTATCCGAATGCCAAGCGATTCGAAAGATTCCGAAATACACGAGAAAAACTTGTGGGGAAATTCGGTTTTCCAAATGTAGAAGTTCATATGCTCTTGCGAAGGTCAAGATTTTTGGGGGTGATGAAATATTGGAATATCAGAGCCATTATAATGTCTTAAAGCATTTCGAATATGTTTCGGGTTTTTTGTATTTAATGTTGTTAAATTGTATTCCTTGAAATGTATCATTAGAGCAAGGGCAAAATGTTTACAAATTTTGATTTTATAAATGGTATTTTACAGGGAAATTTACCAAAACAAATAAATTGTATGGTTTTCTTTGATAAATAATAAGTCTTGGGAATTTTGTTCATTCAGAAAACTTTAAGTTTTAATTGAAAATTTCTAAAAAAATATTAACTGAGTGGACATTTAAGAGGCCTTTAATTTTTTTCCATTCTATGACTAGGATCAAAGAAGTTAAGTTCAAAATGGCAAGAGTATATACTTTTCTCACTAATTGCCTTTCAGTGCAAATAAATAAATATCCGATCGAGCTCACACAAAATATTTAAATTCTGACCCCAAGTTCATGGACTTCCTCGCATTTTGCATGTCAAAGCGCTTAAGTAGCACTACCCCAATCACCAGACAATTGTGTGGTATTAGCGGGGCCATTGCAATGTGATTGCCGATTTCCGCTGGATCGCGTTGCATTTCTCGAGGAGCGCTGAATTCGCGACTTGGGCAAAAATATGCATACGGTTTTTCATAATTGGGCGACCGACCGACTGCGGCGCCAAAACAGAGAACTTGTCATACTTTTTGGCCGCCGTTCAACTTGGCAGGCAATCATAAGTAATGTGCTATATACCAGGGCATGTGTCTTGTCCGAGCGAACGAACGAACAACTTGTTCGTTACAGGCGATGTGCGATGCGACACACCGCCCACGCGGCGTATGCGTAATGCGCGGCTAATTGTGGGGCACCGCAGATGCAGTGGCCACAGCTGGACTTGATGGGCCTACCTTCGTCCCAGGGGTGATGGGGCTGCTGCTGCTGCTGCGGAGGATTGGCGGCGGCTGGGGCCACCTGTCCCGGCCGAGTTTTGCGTCCTTTTTTCGAGCGCTTGGACTCCATTTCGTGGCGGTGGCGACTGCTCGCTGAGATTTACTTTTTGTTGGCTACAAGACACGCGCGTAAATAGAATAATATATATTTGTATATACTATATGCTGCGATTTTATGTGTGCTCGTGGTTTATCTTCAGTGACGCACAGCACACACCAGTGACATTTGCCAAACACACACTCTGCCACACTCGCACACTCGCGCTTTTTTCGAACTTTGCGTATTTTTTGTCGCTTCGATTACTTGGCGGGCGGTCGGGCGCGCTCGGAGATATATATCTACTCTAGCTGGCCGCCAATGAGAATATATTTTAGATTTGAAATTTTCCCAAGTTATTTATAATGCGGTGATTTAATTTAACACACACTGGGTCACTTTTCATATTCCTTACTGGCCGTCCGCCCGAAAGAACCCCGAGTCGCACACACGAAGGGTATATTCCAAAAAATTAATAATGAAATTAAATCGAATGGGCATTACGTGACAACGCGACGTTTCGGTTTCGGTTTCGGTTTTTGGGGGGTAACTAACCCTAACGATTATGGCGGATAATGATGAGTTCTCCTGCTAACCGCCGCCGCTGGACTGCGGAGCTGGGTCAGTTGTGCTGGCTCTCGTTTGTAATTGGCCGGGCTTTCGGCCGGCTCTGGACTGGGTATAGATGTGGATGCGGCGAGAACTGAGCGAGAGGTTGACTGAAAACTGAATGAAAATCGCGCACGGAGTCCATGCGTCGTCGTTTGTTTGTATTGTCGTCGATGTCGATGTCGTCGATCGTGGATCGTAGATCGTTTGCCGTGCCGTTGCGAGCGCGACTAATGCCGACTAAACCTGCGCCCACTTCACTGACGAATGCCGTGGCCGCGGTGTGGACCTGTGGACGACCGAAAGCTTTTCAGTTGGTCTCACTTTTGGACTGTGTTTTTTGTCACTGCTGCTGCTCGGTCGCCTCCGTTCCGTTCCGTGTTCTCTGGCCGACAGCCGTACACTGTATAGTATATAGCCAGTGTTTACGGAGCCGCTCTCCGGCCAACTGCACTTGCTTATCACACACATTATTTTTATTTTGCGGCGTATTTTTAGAGATACGCATATCGAGTTGGTTGATTGCCAGCCAGATTGATGGGAAATGCAAATTGAAAGTGGACGGGATTCCTATTGAGACGAGAAAGACATGCAGGATTTCGATTGGTAGCCAATCTTTACTGATCGTAATGGAGAAATTCAGTTTGCATAAAGGAAATATTACCGTCCTAACTGAAAAGTGGTTTTATTTTCCGATAACTATAATTGTTTTGATATTTTGAGACCCTCTAATATATAAATATATAGTCTTAATTAGTCATGTCCGGGGAATAAAAAAATGTTTACCCATTTTTTCTTTAAATTTGTCAGAACTTAAAAAAACAAAAATTAATTTTAAACACAATATGCAGGTTTCTTAGCCTAATAAATAGTAACCTACAAAAAACTTCACAAGTTAAAAAGTTATTCGATAAATATTGATTTAAAGAATGCTATTTTTTAGAAAATTTTGTTGAAAAGTACTACTATATATTTCGAAGTTTGAACTTCAATTCTGAAAGCATTTCTGTGGTAGTTTTAAGAAGATTAATAAGTCGCATACTGAATAAGTAAAAAAACCTTAATTTTTTACAATTTTGCTCAATTTAAACCCCTTTAAAATTTTGAAAATAAAGAATTGCAAACATTACCCTTCTTTTCGTGGAATAATTTCTTCACTGATTATTATAATATAATACCCTATAAAGGGGAATACAAATGTTGATTTTTGTTTTCAGATTTCCGAATTGAAATTAAAGCATTTTCAGCTTAGGTACGATAGATTTTCATGATCCAAGTTGCAAGGGTATAGAAATTTCGTTTTCTTTTCTTCTTTTTATATATTCAAACTCCTGAGATTTTTAAGCCCTGTGAAGCTACATCATTGTCATTTAACTGGGCATAAACTGCCCCAGCAATTCCACTAATGAAAGTAAACTAAAGCGGCCCAGTGGCTGACCCCACTTGTCAGGGGGCATTAAAGTTGGATTATAAAACGGAGGGTTCATCAAAAGTTTCGTGCAGTGGACGCGACAAGTTCAAGTTGTGTTGAGCCGGCAGATTGCATGTTTTGTGTTTCAGCCATGTTTATGAGGAGGCAACCCCCAGCATGCCAGCATCGCAACATCGCAGTCCCTCCCATCATCCCAGCTATCCAGCAGTCGGGTTCAATTGCCGCACTACATCCACGTCCATCAGAGATGCCTTTGTGGTGCACGGCGTGGATGCAATGCAGCACCGAAGTGGCAACTGCTGCTCATCAAGTTCATTCCACTTGGCATTAAGGGGCCCCAGCAGCCAGCCAGCAAACAAACATCCCAAGAATGCGAGAGAGACACTGGCAGTGAGATCTGTTTATAGACCGGGCGGCATTTAATTGCTGTGCGAGCGCGGTGGCTCCGTGTTGGGTTGATTGTGTTACATAAAGGGAGTGCAATAGGAATTGCAAAAGGTTCAGGCCACCGCCACCGCCACCGCCGCTGATTGATTAGCCAAGAAGCCAGGCGGCAGTCATTAAAATGGCATTAGTGGGGCCAAAATATAATGATGAGCAGGTGCAGGTGGGATGGTGAGTCCTTAATGAGAATGCTTGAAGTACACATCGAAAAGCGTGCTAGATGAGATGCATTCACGGAAACGTCTTAGTTGCGATGGTTACCTACGGGAAGCGCCACCTCATGAAGTCGTGTTGATTGACAGGATACGCCGATTGGGGGAGGAGCTGCCGCCTCGAATCCTTGGCAACGTAACGCACAACGTAGGGGCCATTAATCAAAACCCAGCACACACGTGAGCCGCTCGCTCCTCCAGCTGTCAGGACGACAGCAACGACTTATTTATGACTACGCTGGGACACTTATCGATTTGCCTGCCGCCGAATTGTTCAATTATTTGGGTTACACCTTCCCCTTAAAATCAAATGCTGAACATTTGCCGCTCCTGGTAGCTGCGCCAGTGCCAGTGGCAATGCCGGTTCCATTACCAGTCCCAGTACCAGTTCTAGTCCCTCTCTCAAACTCATCAATTAATTATCGCTTCAGCCTTCCGCCGGGGGCAACACACACTTCCGTATCCGTGGCCGATATCCGATATGGCCAGCAGCAGGACGACCGGATCCGGAGCTTCGCGGGCAACGCACAACGCACGATGGGCAAGCACAGCACTACTGATGACTCGATGGCTGCTCCGGGGCTCGGTCGCCGCCTCTTTAATTCCATTTAGACCGAAGCTCTAGCCAGACTGAGCCCGTCGTCCTGGCTCTGTTTATGTTTATTCCTGCGCCTGCACTGGCCTCTTCAATGTGTTGTCGTTGTTGTTGTTGTTGTTATTGCCGGCTTCCCGGCAACCCGTCCACTTGCCGTTGGTGAGTCATGCGCACTGGACTCGCAGCTCTTCTATTAGGAGCCCAGTGCAAGGATTGCTCACTCTCTATTTCGATTGGGTGCATCTCCAGCAGTAGCAGTTGCTTTTGGGAGGGCAACTTACTTTTAGTCACCAGTGTTCTCATGGCTGACTTTGGCTGACTTGGCGGGAACTTTTGAATTCAAATTTGAAATTGAGCGGCAGCCAGTGTTGGTTGCCGCAGAAAACTGTGATTGATCTAGGAATTTAACGATGTTATTTAATTGATTTTATTAAAATCTAAAAAAGGCTCACAATTTAGGTGAAATAAAAAAATGTGTAAGATTTTATTTTTATATTTAATATCCAATTGTTTGATTACACTCAATTTATTTTGTTTTTAAAGTAACGTACAGATAGTTTGAGTAAAGAACTTGGAGACCATTATCTGGATATGGAAGTGGAAAATATTTAAGATGTACAAAGCACCTTTCAACTTCTCAAATATCCATTTTCTTACTGAAATATCCCATTGAATCCGAACTACTACTATCGGCTGACCAGCGAGAATCCGCACCCAAAACTAGGGATGGGTGAAGTGGGTGGTACAGCAAATGGGAACAGCTGATCCCTAGAGGTTAGATAATAGTTTACTGCTCCCTTTGTTTAAAACAACGTCAACATGGCTCTGCGATTTGTGGCCAAGTCATGCCGATCTCTCCTCCAGAGTGGAAATCGTCCATCATCCTGGACCCGATCCCTCGCCCACTATCCCATCGACGATGCCATGTTCGGGCTGGACGAGGATCGCCAGAAGTTGCGGGAGGTCGCCTTCAATTTCTTCCAGAAAGAACTGGCTCCACTGGCCAAGGAGATCGACAAGCTGGATAACTTCAAGTAAGCCATGAAAAGATCCTAACCAGCATGTTCTGGGTTCCGCGTCAATGGGGGGATTTGTGGGAAGTTAATTTGGCTACCATGTGGCAAGAGCACTAAAATCTATTAAATTTATTTTGTACAAAATATACTTAACACTTTCTTGATTTCACAGGGAAATGCGTTCTTTCTGGAAGAAACTGGGTGATCTTGGCTTCCTGGGCATCACAGCAGAGCCAGACTTCGGTGGCACAGGGGGCAGCTATCTCGATCACTGCATCATCATGGAGGAGTTCTCGAGGTAAGATATAATACTTGGCTACAGCCTGCAATATTCACTTATTTAATAATCCGCAAGATCACCTTTCAAAGAGGATTAATCTATATATTTTCAGAGCTGCTGGCGGCGTGGGTCTGTCCTACGGAGCCCACTCCAACCTGTGCGTCAATCAACTGACCAAGAACGCCACTCCTGAGCAGAAGGAGAAGTACCTGCCGAAGCTGTGCAGCGGCGAGCACATCGGAGGTCTGGCCATGTCCGAACCCGGCGCTGGATCCGATGTGGTGTCCATGAAGCTGCGCGCCGAGCGCAAGGGCGACTACTATGTGCTCAATGGATCCAAGTTCTGGATTACCAACGGATCCGATGCCGACACTCTGATTGTTTATGCCAAGACCGGAGGTCCTGGAGTGCCAGACAAGCACGCCATCACCGCTTTCATAGTGGAGACCGCCTGGGAGGGCTTTAGTGTGGCCCAGAAGCTGGACAAGCTGGGCATGCGTGGCAGCAGCACCTGCGAGCTGGTCTTTCAGGACCTGAAGGTGCCCGCCAAGAATGTGCTGGGCGAGGAGAACAAGGGCGTCTATGTGCTGATGTCTGGATTGGACTTTGAACGCCTGGTGCTCGCAGCCGGACCCGTGGGTCTGATGCAAGCCGCCTGCGACGTGGCCTTTGACTATGCCCACCAGCGCAAGCAGATGAACCAGTTGATCGGAGAGTTCCAGCTGCTCCAGGGCAAGATGGCCGACATGTACACCACTCTGAGTGCCTGTCGCAGCTACCTCTACACTGTAGCCCGGTCCTGTGACGCGGGCAATCGCAGTCCCAAGGATAGCGCCGGCGTCATTCTTTACACCGCCGAGAAGGCCACTCAGGTGGCGTTGGATGCCATTCAAATCCTCGGTGGCAACGGCTACATCAATGAAAACCCAACGGGTCGCATTCTGCGCGACGCCAAGCTGTACGAGATCGGAGCTGGTACCTCGGAAATCAGGCGCTGGCTCATCGGTCGCCAGCTGAACCAGGAGTACAAGTAGGAACTGGGAGCCTAGCTCCTAGCTCCAGAACCAGAAACGCATTTATGGAATGACAATTGTGGCAATTTTGTGGAAACACTGTACTACCCAGTAGACTAAATATTGCATTTATTTTATTAGTTGTAAATGAGATTTATAAAATCCGTTTTATTTTGTAAAAGGTTGTGTGTCTTTTAATAAAATTGAAGAAAAACGTAAGAACTTGTAAAAAAAACATTAATATAGTGATGAACAGAGATGTCATTTCCCGTCATATTTGGCTTTTTTGGAATTTTGATCGCGGGAAAATTTTGAAAACAGCGGGCAGCGGGATTTCCAGCTTTTTTAGCAAATTAAAGAAACTTTATTTAAATATACATTTTACGACATTTTGAGTGATGTTTTAAATTAGATTGATAGTTGAAATGTTAAAAATGTGTTTCTATCGGCACACTTTTCAATTGTACGCAAAATCGTTATATTTAGCACATTTATAAGTATCAGCTTTTATTCTATTGAATTCCGATTTTTTCAGCTTTATATTTTTGCTAATTCAGCTTTTCTTGGTAAAAAAAATGACATCACTGGTAATGAATGCATAGCGAAAGGAATACAAGTTTAAAAACCATACAGTAGGAACCCTTTCAGATGATCGTCCCCACCTTTTGATCAATCCTCAATAAAACGCTCAACTGCTTGCTGATTTTTATGAGCGCCTAGACGGATAATAAAATAATAAATTCTCTAGCTTTTCGAATTAAAATGAATACTTCAAATATCGCACATTTCGATATATTGATATTTTTAGCCATTCATAGTCTGGTTCCTGGCAAAAGTTTGAAAACACATTGACAACCTTGTTAAAATATTATTATTTTGTTTTTATTAATTTACAAAAAATACACAATTGAAATATGCAACTGCATACACGACTCGCACATGTACGTATATACAAAGATGTAAGAAATAATAATGATTACAACAAACAGAATTCACAACTTTAGAACATAGAAGAGGGGTTTACATAGATATTTTGACTGTTCTACGTGGGGCTTTCCTCCTTTTTTTCAATATAAGAAATAAGAAGTCATGTTTTTAGTGCACAGTAATAAATTGCATCGAAATAACAACGAAAGTGAAGTACCAATTTTGTAGGGGTTATACGCGATTATTAAGAGTTAATTTGAAATTTCGTTTAGATTTTAGAGTTTAGATTTTCAAGGCTCGCCTGACTACATATATAAAAACTGCTGTCTATGGCTTGCTCATCGAAATATACGATGTATTGGCAATCGAATGGCAGATAAACAATGCACACAACAGATTTACGAAGACACAGAAAGTCGGATAGCGATTATTGGGTTGTTAATATTAGGCGATTATATGGTAGGGGGGTAGCATATATAGACGTAGTTCGCTAGTGGCTAAATTACAATTAATATTACATTATTTCTATTAGTATGTTCGTGTGTGTGTGGGGTGTAAATGTTAAAAGCACTTTTGGCAAACACCGACAGACTGCTGCCAGAACATTTACTTAGGCAACCTGGGGCAGGACAGGCTTCTAGTCCAGTCGAAAACTATGTTTCTCCGTTTTGGTTTCCGAGCGGGATTCCGTCGTGGTCGTGAAGGACTTGCGCTCCATCACACGCTGTGTCATCGAGCTGAGTCGCTCCGAGCCCTGGTCCACGATGCTGATCTTTCCACCATCGGTGTTGAGGGTCATCTGCGAGAAGCTTGACTCTAAGGGCTTTACCAGGCCGACATCGCTGCTGCTGGTCGTAGTGGTGGTGCTGTTGTTGTTTGCCGCCTTGTCAAAGTTACGCGTCTCATACCTGCGGAGATGCCGAGCAGAGATTAGCAAAAGCAGCAAGCAAGTTCTTCAGCTGAAACTCACCTGGACGTGTAGCCCTCGTAGTTCTGTCCCGGATAGCCATTGCCGCCCGTCAGCTGCACCACGCCGCCCTGGCCAAAGGTCTTGTCATGCAGATCCTGCACGCACGCCTCCAGATTCCGGTTGACCGGCTTCTGCGGCACCGCCGGCGGAGATGAGTTTTGCGTTTTAATGCTGGACGACGACTCAAAGCTGTGCTGGTAGTTGGTGTTAGAGGGTGCAGAGGTTAGGCCGTTGCTGCCGCCCGGGCTGCCCGGATAGGGGCGGGGCACTGCGTTGGCTGTTAGCTTGGGATTAGGGCGGAAGCTACTGTGACCGGACGTGGCGGTTTGCATGTTAGAAATGGTCGTTGACAGCGGCGGTGGTGGCGGAGGGAAGTCTCCGTTGGCATCATCCATCGCCGGATAGTTGGATGGCGGCGGCGACACCGCTCCGGGGTGATGGAAGTGCTGCGGCTGCGGACTGGCGTAGCTGTAGTGATGCTTTTGCTGCTGCTGCTGCTGGCTTCCACCTGAGAAATAGCTCGGTGAGCTGGGCACTTCGCCGGAACCGTAGTAAGCGCCGCCTCCTCCGCTGCGACCCAAAGTCTGTTATTGTTAGAAGGTTAGGAGAGAGAAAGAGAAGAGAGGTTAGACGGTTACGTGTTAGAGTGGCTCACACCAAGTTAGGATCCCTCAGAATTACTGAATTACTGAATTACTCTACTGGATGGAATACAACAACTGGTGCCTCAATTTAGCCATCGATCTCAGTGCCAATTTCATTCCCGGTGCAAAATCTAACTAAAAATAAAAGTATAAAGGGTATAAAAAGCTTCTCATACATTGTTCTGGCTCCTGTTGAGCGTTCCATAGGCAATCTCCGTATCGCTTTCGTCGGTGGTGAAGCCCTGGGCGTTCTTCGCGTAGCGCTGCGCCTGTCGCACATGCTTCAGGCGCTGGCGAGCCTCCTCCAGCTCCTTCTCCTTGCGCAGCACCGCGGATCGGGCGTTAATCTCCTGCGCCATGCCATCCACCATCGATGTGTTGATCTTCAGCGAGTGCTCCTCCTCGGCCTCCAGGCCCTGCTGGGCGGAGTGAACCAGATTGTCGGTGGACTTGATCACCGCATTGCCGGCCGCCTGCAGACGTCGTCCGGCCTCTGAGTTGGGATTGGACTTCACCTTGCAGGCAATCAGCAGCTGGGCCGTCGAGGCGGCCACTTGCTTGGCCGTGGAGATGAGCATCTCCTCGGTGCCCACGCCGCGCACCAAATTCTGGGCAGCCTCCACCAGGCTGTGCGTGGCGGCGGCCACCAGGCGAGCGGCCGAGATGAGGCCCTCGGACCACTGGCCATCGTCGGAGCTGGTCAGCGGGCGACGTGCCACCTTGCCCTGATCGATGAGCTCACGCTGGGCAGCGTTGGCAGCGCGCACCAGCGCAGCTGAGGCGGCCATGATACCCTTGGCGGCCTCCAAAATCATTTCGTCAAACTTCATGTTCTCGTCAAGTTCGATCTGTGAGTGGGGAGGCAGAAAAGGCAGAGATTAGTATTTAGAAATATTTGGGAACAGGAAAGCTTTTAACTTAAAAGTTTCAAAGCATAACAGTCACCAGGCGATTCGGTTTTAGTCGAGATTACGAGCCGAGAGGTTTAGTAGATTGGCGAGGGCCACAGTAATAATATGTTTGATTCCTGGGTGAACTTTTGAATGTAACAACCAAGAATATCAAACATATCTCACTGGAGCCATCAATTAGTTCGTGGTTTGAGGGCGTGGAGTTAGGGATCAAGCACCGCTTATAAACTATGATGAGTTTAGTAATCATTCACCGCTTATTAGATATTAGATATTAGCTTAAAGATATTTGGTAAAAGCAAGACCTACCGTGACATCCGCCTGACGCCGAGGACGCAGCGAAGCCAGCTTTTTGGCCGCCGCATCGATGGAGGCAGCGGCGCCCAGCAGCTCGTTCTCCGCTATCACGGTGGGATCCTCGGGATCGATCCAATCGGAGCCCTTGAGCAGCCTGGCCATGGCCACCAGATCGGTGACGCACTTGGCCACGCGACGCGACAAATGCATGCGATCGTCGGCGCTGCAGTTGTGCAGGATGCCGTTGAGCAGCTCGCGATAGGACTCGCCCACCGCCGTGCCCGCCTCCAGAGTGCGCATTCGCAGCTCCTCCGTTTCGGCGCAGTTCCAGGCGACGGAGCGGCAAACAATCAGCATGTCAGAGATGGCCCGACGGCCCAGATTGGCGGCAGCCACGATGTCGGCCTGCAGATTGGAGGTGCCAGCAGCCACAGCCTTGGCAGTGGCGGCCGTTACGTTCATGGTCACGCGGATGAGGTCCTCGGGTCCCACCTGGCTGCTGCCCACCGGAGGCGGAGTGTGCATGGCCTGTAGGGATAATGGGAAGGAATTTATAATTTGTATATATGGGTAACTCTCCAAAAAGGTCAACCGCAGCAAAAACCACAAAAAATGATCTAAAAGTAATATTTTTAAACAAAACTTACCCGAATCTCCTGGGAAATAGCCTCCACTGTGGCCTCCATGGCCCGAGTTCCGCGCGTGTGTTCGTCCTCCACAGCCTTGACGGTCTTCAGCAGCGAGGACACATTCAGCACCATCACCTATTCGGTTTCGAGTGTAAATTGGTTTGGCAGAGCAGAGATGTTTGTGATTAATGTTTGGTCGGCAAAGAGGTGATTTTGGAGAGAGTTGCTTATAAGTAAGAGCAGGATTTCTACAATCGTTGCATACTGCACATGATTTGCTACTATTACTACTTCTACTACTACCAAGGAACTACATGATTCTAATTGGCTTTGGCACTCTTACAAATCAAAACGGAAAACTTAAGATATAGTCAAATAATAGATGTTCCAATTATGGGCCTTTATTATACGCATAAGTAATAAGAATTAGTTTTAAAAATGACTTGGTAACATTGATAGACAAGAGATAATTAATGAGAACTTCTAGGGGCCAGGTGAGCGTTACTGAATCCCTTTAGATGAGTTCTCAAATTGCACTTGTAAGTAAAATAAAGACATTCGCTTTCGACTCTTCCCAGCACTTAAAAGTTCTCTTACAATCAGTTTCAGAATTCAACTTTTCAAGGGGCAAAAATTATGTTTCATTGTGTTCTGAATGGATTAATGCAAGTTGAACGAGGGACACGGACACGGATGGTTCTCAGTTGGCCATGGCGATGTCGATGATGCCGCCGCCGCTGCTGCTGCTGCTGCTGAGGAGGAGGATGTGGCTGCCACTGCGGATGTCTGAGTGTGGGTTAGTTTCTGAATGGCGGCGGCCCTTGTGGGCAGCTGCTTGGCAAACATCTTGAAGCGTCTGCTCGTTTTTTGATTTTATTTTTTTGATTTTCGGTTTGTGCGGATGAATGGAGATTTTGGTTTGATATCGATTTGATAGCAGATTGTTTCCACAGCGAGCGCAGCGCATGAAGAGAAGGAGGAGCGTGTGGAGCGGTTTTTGAATTCGATTTGCATTTTGTACAGTTCATGAGTGTTTCGGTTTTTATTTTTGTTTTTTTGTTTTTTGTGGGAAAAAAGAAGAGCAGACACGTCGAAGGCACAACGAATTAGCAAAACGAAAAAATACATCAATTTATGGATTTTCCCATTTGGTTTTCTTTTTACAAACGTTGGAAGTGGGTTGGTGGGTGGTGTGGTTGGGTGTGGGAAAGATGGGAAGGGTGGTGGTTCGGAAAGGGTAGGTGGGCGGGTGGTTTGGGTGCCTCAGTGGTTGAGAGAGCGCGGCGCAGCAGTGGCAGGCAGAGCTAGCCAGCAGGGATGACCGGGAGGGGGTTAGAGCCGGAGCCGGGGCAAGTAGGGTGGTTCCAAAACATACTCTTGCCGCAGGGAAATAATGCAAGTAGTGGGCTTTCATGGGGCATGGTGCGTTCGGTTAACCATTGATAACATTAATAACATTAAAGGAAACGAAAACGAAACGACAACAGCGAGAGCGAGAGCGAGGGCAGCGGTAGAAGCTTTAGGGAGCAAAGTGGGATGCGATTTCCATTCATTCTTGTACGAGATTTTAGCAAAAAATCAGCCAGCAGCAGTGGAGTTGTTGGGTTATTCGAAATATACACAGATACATTTATGTGGTTGGGTTTTTCCTATGTTTTTTGGTTTTGTTTTTAATGTACGGGTGGATGAGTGCCAAAGCCAGTTGATGTTTATTTATGTTCGAGTTTTCAATATGCCACAAACAACATTTACGTATGCGCTTTACATATTTTTGCATGGAAGAGAAAATATTATTCAAGAAATTATATATATTTAGCCGATAAACACTATCGAGTTTAGGGAGGTCAAGGAAATTGCTTTTAGATAAAATTAACTAAAGTATATTTAAATATTTATAGACTGTTTTTTGATAAAATTATCTAAAGTAGACTGTTTTTTAATCAATTTAACTTCAAATCCACAGCTATTTCTGTGGCCTCCCCTGCCTAAGTTAGGTTTCTTTTCAAGACCCGCCTTTATTTTTAAAACTATTCTTTAAACTTATACAACATTTTAGGGACAAACCATAACTATTTCTAGTCAGTTACAAGTTTGGTGAGTTAAGGAGAGTAAAAAAATAAAACAGGATAATTCGCTTTAAATCAAGTGAATTATTCTGCGAATACTAAAAGCCACAACAACGAAAGCTTTATAGCAGAGATTAAAAAAACTACAGAGTAAGAGAGAGATAGTTTAAGAGAGAGAGAGAGAGAAAAAGAGAGAAAGGGGGAGAATGGTTAGGCAGACTTACCCTGGCGCTCTCCTTGAGACCCTGCATTGAGGGATCATTGATGGGCTTGCCCGAAGCCAGCTTGGTGCAGTTGATCAGGTCGCCCAGAGCCGATGCCACATCCTTGACGGCATTGATGACCATCACCTGGGAGTCGGGCTGCGAGGAGCCCAGCGAGCAGGCGC
>JAEIHY010017830.1:0-59829 GCA_018904565.1 Drosophila tsacasi | reverse complement strand
CTCTACGGCATCCGTAGTGGAATCCTCTACGGGGGCATTAGTGGAAGCCTCTACTGGATCCGTAGTGGGATCCTCTACGGCATTCGAGCTGGAATCCTCTACGGCATCCGTACTGGAATCCTCTACGGCATCCGTACTGGACATCTCTACAGCATCCGTAGTGGAATCCTCTACGGGAGCATTAGTGGAAGCCTCTACTGGATCCGTAGTGGAATCCTCTACGGCATTCGTGCTGGAATCCTCTACGGCATCCGTACTGGACATCTCTACGGCATCCGTAGTGGAATCCTCTACGGGAGCATTAGTGAAAGCCTCTACTGGATCCGTAGTGGAATCTTCTACGGGATCTGCAGTAGTATCCTCTACGGGATCCTTAGTGGAGTCCCCTACGGAGTCCATAGCGGGATCCTCTGCCATTGAGCTGCAGACCACTGAGAATTTATTTAAGTTAATATTCTAGTTGATTGAAAATTCTTTCGGCAGGCACTTACGAGCCACAATCAACCATAGAAGGCAGCCTCTCATTTTGAAGTGTCCAGAGTTGTCTGTTGAAACAGTCAATATTTAAAGAAACTAACTCGTAACGTACTACAGTATTTATTTCGGAACGGAAGAAAGTCTTAGTTCCGCCAACTGATCCGCACAAAATTAATCCGTTATACATTTTACGTAACATAATATCAAGGCTAAGGTTGTGTTAATACAGGCAAGGAACTTCGTATTGGTTTATATTGTATATATGAAGAGTAATTAAGAAACTATTTATATAAAATACATATATTTCGCATAGATTTTATATTTAAATAAAGCGAGTTAAATTAAACTCGGTTCAGTGGGTTAGAAATGGGACTGACGAATAAGAAAGGGTTCAATTCAAAATATTTATTACTAATATTTATAATATCTATACAATATATTTATTTATTTGTTGAATATGTTTTAATCAAAAATTAAAGATTTAAAAACATATCACACTCATTAAAATCAAGACAAGAAGCCAATTTCGAAAAACCGAAATGTTTATACGCTTAACAATTTAAGAAATTTAAAAGGATTTTTGAATTTAGAACTATTTTAATCATGTAACCGTTAGAAATGTATCAAAATTCAATATCATTTTTTTTCTGGCAGACATGGCAAAATAAACTCGGCTATTTATACTGATTATGAATATGATTTATAGCGATGGAAATAAAAGCCGCGTTTTAAACTTATATTTCTCTACGGGGTTATAAAAATATATTTATAACAGACATGAGCTTTTATACAATAATAAGATCTATGTATATAAAGAATATATTACACATTTTTTTGTTTTTTGGGATCCTCTACTCGATTTACTACGGGAAACACCAGTTGATCCTCTCCGGATTCCTTATCGGAATCCCCTGCGGATTTCTTTTCCGGATCCTTTGCCATTGTGCTACAAGCCACTAGTGCGAATTTTCTTAGTTAATATTCTAGTTAATTGAAAGTTATTTCAGCAGGCACATACGAGCCACAAGCAACCATATAAGGTAGCATCTCATCTTGAAGTATCCAGAGTTGTCTGTTAAAACTAACTCGTAACGTATTATAGTATTTAGTTCGGAAAGGACTGTAGTCTTAGTTCCGCCATCTGTTCCGCACAAAATTAATCCGTTATGGATTGAGATTGGGTTTGGTTTTTTATGTGAATTTAATTCTTTATTATGTATATTGTATATATAAAAAGAAATTTATTAAAAATTCACATAAAATAAGTATTTATTTATTCAATGTCTGCAAATTCTATAAAACGAAGAGCTAACTTTCAGTGAGGAAGAAAGAGTTTAATTCCAAATATTTAAAGGCTTTTTTTTGTTGAATATGTGTTAGTCAACAGATAAAGTTTTTTTGAATTCTTAACAATTTTGAATATGTTTTATATGATTTATAGGGTCGGAAATATATTATACATTATATATTTTATTGTTGTACGCGAAGCATTGCGGGATACGCTGCGGGATACCCTGCGGAATACACTGAGGGATACACTAGGGGATACACCACGGGATACGCTACGGGATACGCTAAGGGATACACCACGGCTTCCTGTGCCATTGTGCTGCAGGCCACTAATGCAAAATATTTTAATTAATATTCTTGGTTAATTGAAACTTCTTTCAGCAAACACTTACGACCCACAACCAACCATATAAGGTAGCCTCTCATCTTGAAGTATTAAAAGTTGTCTTTTGAAGCGTTCAATATTTAATGAAACTAACTCGTAACGTACTACAGTATTTATTTCGGAACGAAACTTTTCCGCACAAAATTAATCCGTTACGGATTTTATAAATTACATACAACGGCTAAGGTATGAGTGGTTTTTTATATAAGTTGAATCCGTTTATTACGTGTATTATTATATATATTTTTAAGAAACTATTTATATACATATAATATTTGTATAATATTATAAATTTATATTTAACCCGCTACTAGGGTATAAAAATATATTTAATATATATAACAGACATGTGCCTTTATGAAATAATAATATCTATATACAAGATTTATGACGAGGAAAGATTTTCAATAAAAAAAAATTTTTTTCAAAGGTTTAAAAGGATAAAGGTGAGATAAAGGTTGAATTTTTCAAATTAAAATAATTTTGTAACATTAGAAAATGCAATAATCATGATTTTAAAAATTGCAGAGACTTTTTTCTCTGTGCATCACTAGTCTGGAGAAAAGCCTGACCCTGCACTTGCATGTGAAGCCAGAACTGAATACATTGTAAACACTTTCACTCCATACGTAAATTAGTCCATTGATAAGGGCACAGCTCCCGCTGATGATGGAACACCGCCGCGCTGCGGGTGGGAATTCCCGGCTGATAACTCCCCGAGGCGGGGAATTTTAGGGAAAAGTAAAGCTTACACAGCCGCGTTGGCCGAGGAAGACAAACAAGCGCCAAAAGGTGGGTCATCGAACCGACCCGAGAACCGAGAACGGAGACCCTCGAAGCCACCAACCTGTTATCCAGGTGCCATTGAAGCCGCGGAGCCCTGATGTTCCCGATAGCGCCTCCGTTAGCTCCCACGCCGTTTTGCTGTCGCTGTCTTCCCGTCCCACCGCCGCTGCCAGCGAGGTGCGCGGACCCAGGCAGAGGCACAGGCAGAGGCTGAGGCCGAGGCCGGCGACCAGCAGCGATGATCTGTCCAGCATTGTCTGAAGTCTCTGATTTTTCAATTGCCACTCCGCGGAAAGAGGACCGAAACGAAACGAAACTCACTGAGGCACCGCCAAAAAGCAACTGAATTGGAATCAGAAATCAATTACAATCACACAGCAATTAGCTCTGACGCCGACGCAGGCAGCAGCAGAGGCATTGGCAGAGGCAGAGAAACAGCGCCAGCAGCGAATGATAGCGAGATAAGAGAGAGCAGCAGCTATGAGCGGAAGAGAGCGATCGGTTTTCGAAAAAATATAAAAATGTTGCTCCAAGCTTCTCTTGGAGCTTACAACTTTTTTGATACACTTGCAAAGGGTAGCATAATTTCAGCAAAAAGTTTGCAAAGCATCCTTTACGAACTTAAATAAATAAAATATACAACTTAAAAAAAAATTTAAGTTTAAAACCATTGAAATTATACAACAATTTCTAGGTAAATGAAGTAAGTATATATTATATATACATTTTTCAGGAAAAACCGAACGAAGTATTAATATAAGAAACCATTGAAATGGTTTACAACCTATTCATTTAGTAAAACATGTTTACTGCCCATTAAAAAATTACCAGTTCTTAAAATGGTAGTTGTGCACCCTGACTTGGCAATTTAAAAATATTAAATTGATTTGAAAAGGCCGTAAACACATTATTTCAACAAAATGTAACCATAGAAATAATTTTACTGAGTGCAAAATCTATTAAATCAGATAGATTTTTCAATTTATTGGGTTTTGTGATATTTTATCAGAAAAATATAGTAAAATAAGCCCTCAACAAAATGAGATTAATATCTTTAGCATGAGAAGTATGGAAGTTATACAGATTGTTGAAGTTAAATATTAGTAACTTTAATTAATTATTTAATATATGTTTAAGCAATATTAGATGTAAATAGCAACGTTTTTGGTTTAACAATTTATATTATCTTTGAAAAGAAAATCTTAAATTCGATTTAATTTAAAAATTGTTGTTACGTTGTGATGAGAAATTAGCATTTACATGATAATAATTTGCCTATAAGCCAAAAAATTCGTAAATAGCTTTCTAACCTCACCTGTTCCCCAGGAGCCATTGAAATGTATATCCGAATTTAAGTATCCTGCTTCTAAAGCATCTTCCACGTTCCAAGAGCTCTTTTTAGGTAGCTCTGGTTGAACTTCAGTAAGAAAAATATTACCGAATAATGCACATTGAAACACACTGTTTAAGAAGACAAACAGTAACAAAAAAACATAGAATAAAAATCTACCGCTCATAATTGGAAGCGTCTTTCCAAATCTTAGACTGCAAGAAAACAGCTCTACACGGCTCGAAGCCTGAAAATTAAATGAGAAAATTGGGAAAAAGTTATCAGAAAAGGTGAAACGTAACTACAGGTGAAATATTAACTACTTTTAGATATTTTTACACCTACCTGAGAAGTAAGCGTTTAAAACTTAATTTATTTTCCGTTACCGTAAGGAGTTATATAACTCGGAGTTATATATCAAATATGAAGCAAGTAAGCTAGTTTACTAATCTTTCGATCCAATACTTACAATCACACCGAGAGTATTGTAAAGAATTGAAGGACCTTATGGAGTCACAAGCTCTAAAATAGCCCACTTCTTTGTTTTTAATTTATATTTATTAATTATGTATATCGTAAATCTTATAAACAGTGAAGCATGTTTGTTAAGTTATGTGGTTCTGATTAAAAAAGGGACACACTGAGTCTGGGCAGTGCACCGACTCTGAAAAGGAAACAAATCGTAATGAAGACCAGAAATAAATTTAAAAAAAACCACCAAAGATTCTCACTGCGGCCGACCGGCTACTGGCAGCTGGTGGGACGCCGGCTGCTGCTGTTGCTGCTGCAGCTGCATCATACTATTCAGGATCTGCGCCTGCTGCTCGAGACACTTGGGAAAAAATGACTGCATGAGGTCGACCTTGCGCTGCTCCAGCTCCAGCCGCTGGCGGGAGATCTTGGTCTGCTCATAGAGCAGTTGGTTCTTCCGCCGCACCTCCTCCATGTACAGGGCCTCTAGGGAGTCGGCCGCCGGTAGATTAACCGAGCCGTACGGTCGACCGCGCTTCCGTGGCACGGGAACGGGGGAGGCGCCCACTACGGCCGAATTAGGGATTGGATTGCTGACCGGAGCAGCAGCTGGCGAAGGAGCCTGAGCGGGAACTACGGCTGCTGCTGGAACTGGAGCCGGCATGCCGCCGTTGGAGTTTGTGGCCACGCTGATTGTGTTATTACTGCTGTTTATATAGGCCACCGCAGTGATGGGCTGATGATTGATGGTGGACGTGGCCACGGCACTGTTTGCGCCGCTGCTGTTGTTGGTAAAGTGAGCCGGCTGCTGTTGAAACTGATGCTGCTCGTAGCCAGGCTGATATTGCTGCTGCTGCTGCTGTTGCTGCTGCTGCTGCTGCTGCTGTGGCGTCTGCAACTCGAGCAGCTGGGTCGGCTCGGCTGGCGAATACTGTTGCAGCTGCTCCTGGAAGGGCAGCGAGCGGTACTCATCGTCCTCGTACTCCTGCTTGACCACCTCATCGTACTGATCCGTGAACAGCTCCGTGCTGAAGGTCATGCCGCCGCTGTTGTTATTGTTGTGGCTGCTGCCGTGGTTGCTGTTGCTGCTGCTATTGTAGAAGGTGGCGGCAGGCGGCTCGGCGGCCAGCACAATGCCCTGCTGCTGAACGGACTGCTGCTGAAGCGGCTGCTGTTGCGGCGGCAGCTGATCCGCGGCGCCATCTTCCCGGGGCGGTGTCATATCGCGGTTGTTGAGCAGGGCCTCTGGCGGCAGGGGCTCGGCGTTCTTGGGCCTGTGCAGGTTCTTCAGGATCCGATTGATGATGTCGTACTTCTTCCACCGCGTGGCATAGCTGGAGGGATCTGCCTGCAGGTTCTTTTTCACTTGCCTGTAGGTAAGAATTGCGATTAATCCGTTTACGACCACCCGAGTGTGCGCAGGTAGCACTTACCTGAACTTGGCCCTGGTCTGGTTGACCTTCATCTGAATTTCCTCTGGCTTCACGTCCACCGCGAACCGCTCGCGCAGCTCCTCTGCCCACTTGCCAAAGAAGATGGTGTTCTTGCCGGTCCGCGTCAGGCGCCAGTTATCGCGTCCCCAGATCTCGTACAGTCGCTCCTCCTCGCTGGGCGTCCAGTAGCGACGCGCCTTCTCCTTGGCCCTGCCGTCGAGCATCTCCTGCCCCCCACACATGCTCGAATCCTGTTCGGCGCCGCTTCCGCTGCCGCCGACGCCGACTGCGCTGCCTCCACTTGCGTTCAGCGCCAGCTTCTCGTATTCCATGTACTGCGCTCCTGCCTCAGCTAAGTGCGCCCGCTTTCTTCGTGGTCCAATGGTCCCTACGGCGTCCAAATTACACAATCCAGTGGGTCTTTTCGAGAATTTCAGGGGAAGCCAAAAGTTTTCTGCACAAAAAATCAACAACAGCTCCGATACACAGAAGAGTGTGGCCGTGCGTTTTCGAAACGCCGATAACGCCAGAAGGCACAGAGTTGCAAGATATTTCAACTATCGAAAGTATAACTCGTACTGTTCTTAATTAATAAGTTGGCTTTTTAGGTCTGAGGAATGGAGAAAGACAGAGATTGATCGAAAAAGAGAGATAGTCAGATAGAGGGAGAAATGATGGATCGAGTCAGAAAACTAGAGAAATATGAGAGAGAGAGAGAGAAATAGATCTAGAGTTTGTGAGAGATAGTGTGATATAGAGAAATTGGCAAGGAAGAAAGAAACTCAGAGAAATAGGTAGATACCCTTCAGTACCAATCCCCGGGGATTAACCGGGAAAGGGTTTTGTTATGTTTATATCGTTATTTTTTTATTACCGAAATATCGAAATTGTGATATATTAAATATTTTGTTATATATTTACTTGATCGCTCTGAATTTCAACGCAATCTTTTAACGGTGTGAATTTGTGATATTAATATATTATTTATTGTCATTCCCTTTTTTTTATAAAAAATATTATCGATACGATATGTTTTGAAATTGCAGCCCTGGATATTGGATTCTGTTCTTGTTCTAATGTGACCATCTGCCGGGCAAGGAAAAATCCCATCAATCAAATCAAGTAGGCAATTATTGTTATTACAAAAACTATTTTCGGCCGGATTTCGTGATGTCCTGGATTTTGTAATTTCGAAAATGAGTGGAGCTAAGCACACGCGTTTGCGCTATTACACCTCCTTGGAGGAGGCCATGCTGGTCAGGGTGTGGCGCCAGCACATGCACGAGATTTCCTCCTACACGGACAATCTGCCCATTTTCAGGGAAATCGCCGACGGACTGCAGAAACATGGAATTCGGCTGAACAAGCAGGAGGTTCGCCGGCGCATCAACAGCTACCGCAATAAGTATTTGTAAGCAGCAGCAGCAGCTACTCCAAGAGTTCCCCTAGTAAAACTCAATTCTTCCCGCAGAAACGAACGCAGCCGCGTGGAGAGCAATCCAGAGTACAAATCGGAGTGGCGCCTCTATGCGTTGGTGCACTCGCTCTTCCAGCCCACGAACCCAACGGCGGACATTAATGAGTCGCACACGGTGCTGGAGGCGGCCGCCGAGAGGGCCCGCGTTGACCTGCCCGCCCTGCCGCCCATGATAGTGACTACCTCCAGCCACCTAAAGTTCGAGAGAGATCCGGATGGAAGCGCTTTTCTGGATGCCAATCCGTGCCACATTCCGCCACCCTTGGTGAAGACTGAACCGTACAGGGAGCCCTACAACTTGGTCAAGACCGAGACCAAGCCGACACAAGCGGAACTCTTGAACGCGGCGGCTCTTTATTCGCAACCGAGGGCCTCGGAGGATATATTACGGCGGACACCACTGGCGCCCGCCAATCACCAGCTGCCAGATCTGCCGCTGACTGCTAAAATCAACGGTGCACCGGAGTTGGCGAAGAGGAGACGTGGACGGCGCAGCATATTGCCACGCAATAACCAAATCACGATGGCCCAAGTGGAGCAGCTGCGCAATGAGAACAAAATGCTGCAGGAGCAAAACGAAGCCAGTCTCCTGGAGCTCGAGCAGAAGGAGAAGCATTTCCTTGCGCTGCAGCAGACCATCCAGGGCTATTTGGACCATCAGGAGAACATGCTGGCGCAGATTATGCATCAAGCCATAAAGAAGGAGACGGGGCCGGGTTACTAGCGCCTGCTGGAGCAGATTAGCCTGTAAGTTAGCTTTAGGGGGCGGGTGAATGCCAACGGAATCTAAGGCAGTCTCTCTTTCGTTCCTTTCTAAGACAGAAGTCTAGTTCAGCCAATGTACAAAGCAGCCTAGCGAACCGAAGATATGAATTTTTCTACCTTATTCATAAGAAACTAGAGATAAACGTGAATTGGACGAGCAAATGAAATATCTTCCACGGAAGAAGATACCTTAACTGAGCATCCCTTAAAAATGCAGAGTCACAAGTCTTTAATTGATAAGGAATGTAAAAACTAGAAATATATGACTCTACAATTAAAAAGGCAAAATGAAAACAACTACTCATACTTTGGAGAATGCAACTGAAAGGGAATAAAATGTCAATTTTGTTAATTACATTTGTTTACATTTTTGTAGATTTGGTTATTATTTTAAACACAAATTAACAAGTTTTTTCTCTGCTTAAATTTTCAAGTGAAGAATATTTAACCAAAATCTTTCACTTTTGTTTAAATTTCCTTTCGGCAAATTAATTGCTCGGTAAGACAGAAATTAAATGAAGAGTCTCAGGTGCGTTCAATTTATTTCAGAATGAAATTGGTTTTCAAAAGTGCTTGATATGGGGGAAGGCAAGGCAGCGGACGGTTGGGAAATGGCTTAATTGTACTTGGACACCACCACCACCTGTTCACTTACCATTTCTTATCCCCATCGTAATTTTCGCGTGCCGCCGGCCGATTGAAATGTTTAAGCTGCACGAAAGTGGCCATGATTGATTGATTGAATGTCTACGGGATTTGCAGAAGATGAAATGCAGATGCTAATGATGCATCGACATTCAGGTAATTCTGGTCAATTATTGATTATTTGATTGATGCAATGCTTCTCTTCTCTTAATATTACAAAAGCCCCCATAAAAGGGAAAGGTACAAAAATATAACGATATAATTTGACTTCCAGTTATATTTAATTTATTAACTTATTGTTGTATTGTTGTAAAAACATTCATTCGAAGCGTTTAAAAATCAAATTATTAATTAATAAAAATTATCTTCTTAAAAAAAACGAATACACAGATTGCTAAAATATGCAAGATAAAAATAAAATTAAAAAGCTAGTAGCTCTTTTTTATTCGCAAAAGGGCTAGATCTAGCTTGAAATAAGCTAAAACACAATACTGCAGTTTTCATTTCTTTATGCACTTTTAGTTCAAAATAATCATTCAATTTTACATAATTTAATATTTTTGAAGTATAATTATTCATTCATATCATAAAGCGTCCTTACAAAGTCAGGAATTGAAAAACAAGCCGTCAATACAGAAACAATTGCATGCCCGCCGTACAATTTCGTACTGCGCAGCGACTGTGCTTGTAGTAAAATTTGTACGAAGCCGCTCGTTTTTTACGCTGATTTGAAAGTATTATTATTTAAAAAATACATTTATTCAACATTGGTTTTACCGAGATTTTATGACACTTTCGATATAGACCATAACCATGCCGGTCGGTTACATATTTTACCTAAAAATCGACCGCAAAGTCGGGATTTTTCTTAAAAATTACTTGCTTTTTTGCAACCCAAAAAAAGTTCAACTTTAAACACGTACAACTTCTGAAATAGTGAAACGATTTGAATAATTTTTTGGATTCAACCCTTTTGAACTATTACCCGTCGAATGTAATGATAATAATTTGATTTTTGTATAGTATCTGTATCTTTCCGGCCACTGTGCACTGCTTCAGAGTAACCGCATTTGAAGCGCTAAAATGTACTAAAAGATACATTCGCTAGAGAAGAGCCTTTAGGGTGGCAAATAGTGCTGCCACTTTTTGGCTATTTTTATTCCTGGCTATAAACGGCGACTAAACACTCTCGCTCGATCCGATCTCTCTCTCGCTGAGCGTAGCTCTCTCTGATCCGGAATCCCCCATATCAGAGAATGAATTTGGTGAAATATTAACAGGGCTTTGCCAATGAATCTTAACAGAGTTTTTAACAGAATTTTATATGGGAAATTTAACAGGGCTTTGCTCATGAATTCTTAACAGAGTTATTAACAGAATTTTATATGGGAAATTTCGTTAGCAGAATTAGGTGAATAAGGATAACAGCATGAATATCTGCCTCTCACTCGCACTCATTGCACACGCTGGGCTACATCACTCATCCGCCTGGGTGGCCGTGTTCGAAATTTGACGTTGCTCATCCGCCTAGTTGTCCGCATTTTTTGAGATGATAGTTTAAATGGCAATTTTAAAAAGATCGGAAATAACCAAACTACTATTTTAAAATATTATATTTTATTTAGTCTACATTTTGAATCTGAATTGACAAAAAATACTAATATAAGGGGGGAAAATGCTAAAGTGACAGCACTTGTTGGATTTCTTCTTCGGGTTTTGAGTGTTCATTTCTTCATTCACAATTTCAATTTCGACCGAAACGGGTGTGTTTCTACGCGTGTGTGCGGGCGACGCGCGTGCCAATCGGAAAAGCAAAACCACAGCCTGAGAATTAATTGTGTTTTTCGCGAAAAGCTGAAAAGAAGGTGTGTGTGTGTGTTTGCTGTGTGCCAGTGGGTGTGCGGCAATGAGCCGGAGAAAGCCAGCTTATAAATAAAGATCGCCGAACCGAAATAAATGGCAAAACGCTGGGCAGGAGCAGCAACAAAAACAGCATCGAAAGCTGAAGAAAAACAAGTGTAACACACAAATTTTAATGCGCGAGGTCTTTTGGCATGGTTGTGTTTGCTGTGTGCTCTGCCTGCGAGTGTGTGTGTGTGCGAAAGAGAGAGAGAGAGCTCACCCAAATAAACAAAAAAATTGAATTGACGAGGGAAGAGTGCAGCAGCAGCGGTTGTTGTTGTTGCTGTTGCATGTGGCATGACCAAAAATCAGCTGGCGGCCGTCTCTCTCTCTCTCTCTCGCACCCTCTCCCACCCCCCCACTCGCAGTTTCCAGCAGTTTGGGTGTAAAAAGCGCCGCTTTTCCTTTTTAGGCTTACATTCTGGACACACAACTCGGGCTTATCTAAATATATATCTGTTTTCTCCCAAGTCACACTATGCTACAAATGTGGAAAACCCGTTCCGTTTTGCCTCGCTCTCTCTCTCTTTCTCTCTGTCGGTCTTGCTCTGTGTCACGCCTAGTTGTTGTTTTTGTTCTTATTGCCTCTACTTAATGCCTCTTTCATTCATAGAAAACGGTCAGCAAAAGGAACAACAAAAACCAAAACAGCAAAAGCGGCAGCGAGATTTCTTTTCTTTTCGCTAAAAAAAAATGATTAAATAAACTCACAAAAAATAAGCCAAAAAGCAAAAATCAAACAACAACCGAAGCCAAAAATCAAAAGAAATCAAATTTCAAATTCGTGCGGCGGCAACAGCAACAACAACAACATTAACGATAACAAAAGAAAGAAAATTATTAAAATCATCATTACTATTCGCAGCAGCAGCAGCAACAACAAAAAAACAACAACAGTCGACAAATTGCATGGCAGTTAGTGGCTCTGTGTGTGCGCTTTTGTATGTGTGTGCGTGATGTAAGTTCGATAATAATTTCGTACAATCGAAAATGTTTATTTTATATCTGAACTATTATGCCTAACTGGCGCCATTGTTCATTTGTTGGCTACTATTGTTGTTGCTGTTATAATTTGGCTCTCTTTCGTTTTCCGCTCTTTATCGGCACAAAAACTCGATTCATACATCCATACAATATGTATGTAGTTATGTTTGCTCCATTTATATGCTATAGTTAACTTTATAAATATTTGACGACGAGTCTCGGTGCCGTCTTTCCGTTTTTGTGCTTCGAATTTGCTGTTTAAAGTTTGATATTGAGCAAAAGTTTCTATAAAAATTTTTGTAGGTTTTTTAACACAAACAAATTATAAACCCAAATAGATAATGGATAAAAATAAATCGAAATACCATAGAAACCAGTATTTTCACAATATATTAAATCATCTTTTACCAGTCAGTTCAATTTTCACAAAATAGTTTAAAAAATGTTATTTTCAAACAACGAGATTTCTAAAGTGATTTACAAAGTTGCGACGACTAGAGAGTCTACTGTTTGTTAACTGATTAAAGTTTCTTTTTAGTTTCTTTTTTTTCAAAAGTCATCATGTGAGTGTAGACCAGACCATGGCCAAGAAATTTGATAAGGGCTCAACCTACGCCATATAATATTAATTAAAGTGATAAGACCGACAACCATAATTTTAACTTTATCTTAACAGAGTAAAAGCCATAATATTGGCGATTATTCACTTAAATTGGGAAATTCCCCATCTCATTTTGATTAATTTGATTTTCAATCGCCTGTTAATTTTCACATTAACAAAACATTTGTTAACCTATTAAAAATGTGTATGCATGATATTTTTTCCTAAAAAAATTGCTCACTAAAAGTCCGAGGGGAACACATAAATCTTGCCGTCGTTTGTGGCTCAATATTGTCACCAAGTAAATATTTTGAACAACAAAGATATTAATTTATGCGGCACGTCGCTTAAAAATAGAAATTGATGATGGGGTGCCTTGAAAAAAGCAAAATGATACAAATTTGAAACGAAAAAAAAATACATATATAATAAAAATTTTGATACAACCACTGGTGGTGTCTGGTTCTTGGGAACTAGCCATTGATCTTGCGGTTCTTACTCATCGTAAAAATGTTTTCCAGTATTATAATTTATGACAAATGGGGTTTTAGCTAGTTTTTGATAATTATAATTGATTTATGTCTCTTTAATGATGAAGGAAAAACTATAAATATGTATCTATTTGGTATCTAGAAAATTATAAAATTAGCAAAGCAATATTAATTTGTTGCTACCTTCGCTTTTATTGAGCATGTAATTTAAATATTTAACTACATGTTTTCTTGCTCATTATTAACTGTTTCTGTTGGCCAAACATTTGCCCAGTTACATGGAAAGCAACGCCTTTGTGCAGAACAGCTAATCAAATGATCTATTCAACAAATGTTTTCCCTGGTCATGGCAAATATTTGCGGAGCACGTGAGGAACGAGAAATCATACGTAGGAGCGCTTCGAGATCCGCCCGCGTACCCTCTATCCGATTTCTCCTCCGATTGGAAGTTTAGACACCGTGTCGCATAACGTTGATAAGGGACTGTGAAGGCGGTGCCGTAGACAGGGGCGTAGCCAAAAGGGGCAACGAACGCACTCCAGTGGTCGGATTACGTGGAGGAGCCTCGGAGACGCGAGCCCGATAAGCTCGGCATCATTTCTAGTTTCTTGATAAACAGCAGCAACAATTATTCACAAAAGGCCTTAGCGGAAGTGCACAAAAGCTGTTCACTTTATAGCTGTTAAGCAGTTTCTCAAGATGTCGGATAATTTGTTTCTCTCTGGGGGGGTTGGAGAGACTTCGAGTGGGTTGCCCGGGCTGTGATGGGAAATTTGTGCTCTTGGAGAAACAAATCAATTCGTGGAAAAGTTTATTTCCAAGGAGGGTTGTGTCCCAAATTTAGATAAAGACTCTTTATTGAAAAGCAGAAATACAGACCACCTCAATATTGTGTCTCTCCTGAATAAAGGTTATTTATTTTTCCTCACTTAATTAGACGCAATGTCAGCTTGTCTCCTGGAAATCCTTTGACCTTTTTTACTCAATTAAAAAGTATAAGATTTCATTGCTGCAATGAATTAGTTTTCCACTACAAAATAAGGCTTGAACCAGTTACCTTTTGATAACAAATAATTGTCAGTTGTTTCCTCAAATAAATTATAATTATTATTTATTTAAATAAGTTTATCAAATGCTTATTTTAAAACCAAAATCCATTATCAAAAACCCCCGAAAAGCCCGCTTGTGTATCTTTCCTCTTGACCCATAAAATCCATAAATGTTGCTTGGTTACTTTTGAAGACGAAATGAGTAGCGCCACCTCCGAACTGACGTAACAACGGCGTTCACATGCATTTACACATCATTTGCTGTTTGTCATCGTGGCGACAACTACAACGGCCAAAAAACAACAACATTTATCATTTCGGAGCTTGGGAGCGCGTGTTGCCTGTCACTGGGAATGGGTTGCTCTGCCGGACTGGACCCGCCACCGGGTCAGGTTCATTCAGGGGTCAAGCTTGGAACAAACTTTGGCGTGGCTGTCAGAAAATTTAACTGCGGCATTAATTTAAGTTTGGCGTTCACACTTTTCAACCCGTTCTTCTTTGCCCAAGTCGAAGCATTGATTAATTGAAAATAAATTTAAATACAAAATGTATACATTTTCTTGTGTGTTTAATATATCCGCCATTAGTTTATTTAATGGTTTGCCATTTGTTAAGGATGGCGGCGTCTTTTATTTTTTTATTTGTAAATATTTAAATTTTAATACTCCTTTCGGGAGTTATTATATTTTTAAGCTTTAAAGCTTACAAAATTTCATTCATTATAATTCCATTCCCGTTAAAATGGGTTTTAAGCATTTCGTTTTGTGTAAATTAACCTTAAATCTCCTCTATAAATGAACAGCATATTTAATATTAAATCATCTTTTCTCTCAATTAACTAAAAATAATAAATATATGTTTGATTTAAACCAAGTCTAATAAATAAGTCTATTGTGCACTTTACGCTTGAATTAATCCGAGTTCCCTCTCAAGGGAAAAAACTGTATGTAAATCAAGAAAGGTTCTAAACATTGTAGTCATCTTGGGTTTAAGCAGTCGTTCTCTTTTCCCTTCTTAGCCATCCCCTTATTCCTTATTGGTATTGGCTTACCATTTTGTGGTTAACCGCAAATAAGCATTTTTGTGCATTTTGTTTTCGTTTCGTTTGCTTTTTACACTTTCCTAGACCGAGAGACCCCAGAAACTCAGTCATTTGTAAAAGTTCGCTTTGGGTTAGAATCGTCGTAAGGCAGGTGCGGATCCTAGAAGTAGAGTTTAAGATATATTTTGATATTAAAATCATTCATGATATAAACTTGAAATAGTAAAATATTTTAGTAATTTAACAAACTTTATGTGTTTAAAAAATACTTGAGTTTCATTTCAAATGAACTTGAAATAAAGTTTATAGGTAACACGTGTTAGTACTTATTTATTTGTACTATTTTAATATTATTTTATATGAATTGTATTACATAAATAAAGAATTGGTTTCAAAATATATATGTCCCACTAGTATAATCGAATTATTTATATACCAAAGCCAAGTTTTAATTTCTTCTTCTGTATTTCCTTGTTTTCCCCCAAACCGCTCCTGTTTAGATTGGTTAAAAAACCCCGCCACCTTGGCTTGGTTTGGTCCTGCCCGGATGGTCATCAATATATTCGTTTGGGTTTCCTTCTTTAGCATAAAAATGTTCACACTTTGCTGAATTTTAATGGCTTACCCGGCAGCTTTTATTTTGCCTTCCATCTGGAATCTGGAAGGGGGTGTTCTTTGCTTGCGTAATTTATTAAATTTCTTAATGCACTCAAGTTGGCTAGCTGGGCTTTTACCTGGGTCCCTGTGTTTACCGGCCTCTCTTGCCGGCTTTGCTGTCTTATTTAGACCAAATACGAAAAGGGCTCTTTGGGGCAGGCTGTTTTGCCATGACAACAGCAGGGCAACGAATGTTTTCCTTACTTCCTCTAACAATTAGGCACGCAAAACCGTCAGTCAGTCTCACCCAGTGTAGTCAGGGGCACGGCCAGGGGCGGAGGACTGGAGGGTTAAGGATCGGAATTTGTAGCGGAAGAGGGAACGGGAACGAGAAAGAGGCAGGTGCGCCCCCAGAGCGATGTGCTGACACCTTGCGCCCAGGCTCTGGGGGTGTGGTCAGAGGGCATGTCATCGTCAGCATGACATGCGTGTGTGGGTTGCCCTGCGCCGGTCGAGCGGCAGCGGCTTATGTTTTATGGTTGATTGAATTGAAACGAGGGGAAATGGGTTGTGTGTGGGGCACGACAAGGGCTATGTTTGGATTAACCCCTATATGAAAAGGTGTTACGTGGGAGAGCCTAGACCTGCTCGAGTTGGCCCGAAGGCACACTTGTCGGTATTGCCCCAAAAAACTCTTAAGTATTTATGCACGTCGGTTGCTTTGGTTTCGGTTTAACGCAATCAAAGGAAATATTTGTTATACCATTTATTTCTATTTTATTTCTTGGTGTATTAAAATATATGAATATTTTATGCAGCAATAAATGCTTTAAAGAGTACTTATTTCATAAACAGCATAGTTATTATTAAATAATTATTTGCTATTTAAGAGGAAATGTATTCATAGCACGACTATTTCAGGAAAACTGGGCTTAACTTGTGATAAGAATAAAATAAATATTTTAACTAGGAATTAAAGGTTATTTTATTTGTTTTCAATCTTTTTTTCAAAGTTTTATGTATACTAAAAATAAAACATTATTTTTAAACTAAGTTTTGTATAGTATAAACCAAAATTAGCATTATTATCTTGATTTTGTTCTTGTATTTGATGCCCCCATCGCTTGGCACACGCATCAAATTTATAATACATATAAACATATATCTGGTATCTTGCTTTTATCTTACCGACTTAATCACAATCATAATCGCGTTATGTCCAGTTCAATAACCTACAACGAATTCTTCAAGTCTCTGACTAATTTTCTCGCGTTTAAAATGAATATTAGCATAAAGATTTTGATCTATAGGCTTTCAAAAACGAGTATTTGTATGATGTAATATTTGTTTAAAACATAGTCATGAAAAACTTATTTTAGGTTCTTCAATCTGTGCCATAATATTTCTACTTTAACAAGTTGTTGAGGTTAAAAGTTTAATGTTGATTGAAAGCTGTCAAAGAAAAAGATAAAATATAGTTTCTTAACTATAACTCATGCAAGGTAAGGTTATATGGCTTTAAATATTTGAAAAGTTTATGGTTTATCCAAGAACATTTTTCAATGGGTTTATGCAAAAGCAAGGCCCCTTTAAATACTTACAATACTTTATTATCAGCAAAAGCCCCATTTTCCCTAATTAGACTTGACAAATATGATTGGTATGTGTGTTTTTTGTGATTCATTACCGTTGGTGCTACCTGTTTGTTAATATTAGTTCTGTTTTAAAGCGAACTAATTAAATTGAAATGCCTCTCATATAATTTGCAGATATCCGTACGGGAATTTGAAGTTCTATAACCCTGACTCTTTGCCTACAATTAACAAGGTAAGTAACGACAAATAAAATACATTTAATTAAAAAAGAATAGTAAATCTACAATTTGAATAATCAGAAACTATTCGCAATTACCAGATGAACCTCAACCTGTCACACCTTTCTTAGAAAAGTATTGGCCCTGCTCAGGCGCCCTGTGAAACTCCATAATTAATCTTACCAGCACTTTGTCAGGCTAGAACAACCAAAGTTTAGTTGTAATTAATATGTAAATGCAGAAAGTTGGTTCGGTTGGGACTGGAAAAAGGCCAAAGTTGGGGGAAAGGAGCGGGGAACTCGAAGGCGACGTCAGAAGCATTTGCACAAATCATTGGTTAACAGTGCCAGAGTTGCCTAATTGTTATGCAAAAGGGTTGCTCGCTTCTGACAGGCAGGCAGACTGTCAGACAGTTGTTGTTGCTGCTGGCGGTTGGCTTAGCCTTTGTTTGCATTGATTCAACTCTTTCAAACAGAATTGAACCTTTGATAAAGTCCAGAGTCCACTGGGAAGTCGGATTATAAATTAAAACTTCACTGCACCAGAGAAGGGATATTTTTAAACTTATCAAAATTGTGTTAAGAGGTTATATTTGCTTGGGATTACTGTCTTACTGCTTTTTTTTTACTTAAGTACACACATGTTTCTTGTTTTTTTCTCTAAGCAAAAAGGTAGTTTGTTGTTATGAAAGTATTTCTATTTAATATCTCAAGAAAAGTTCATCCAAAAGTTCTTCATGAATACTGAAATTCCATCATTAACACAAAACCATAAATAAGTCAGTAGTGTACTTCCTCTGGGAGAGGCACAAAATTTAATTAAAAATCGTTTGCCACTTGCCCCGTCACGTTTTCTATGTGTGTATGGGCCGCCGCCTTGCATCTTTTGTGCAGTTTTTGGCAGTCTTCCAAGTGGCAAATGCCATCGATTCCCAGTACCAGGCACAGCCGAGAGACAACGGCGGGACGAGGACTGTTGACGATAGAGGATGGCAGCCACTCAAACTTGACATCAACTTGGGCCACGGACTCGTGTCTCGTGTCCGTGTGTGCGAGATAGTGCTCCGAGGACAAGGACGAGAGGCCCAGGACCAGGCGCAGAGGCGTTGCTTGGTTAGGGTACGACAACAATGGGTGAAGGGCCCAAAGGAAACCAATTTTACTACTTATTGTCCTTAGCTAAGCTGGCAACGAATCAATCCTGTGGATCTCGCCGACTTCAGGTTGGCGCTAAGGCAGCCTTTTAAGTGAATTATAAATTTAAGCTTCTTGTGCGTTTCGCAATTTGTTGATTACTTAAAAGGTTTCAAAGTAAAAAGCGGAGGCTAAATATAGACAATTGCTATTAGAAACTCACAGAGAAAGTCAAGAGGAATATAATACTTGGAAAGTTTTTGTTTTTGTTTAAAAATAAAGCTTTCTACTACTTAAAACCCGTATTCCGTTCTTAGCTAAATCTTTAACAGTGCTTTCAATAGATAAAATACATTTTCTTAGGCCCAAATTGAGGTTTTAAAATATGCTTTTGACTCCCTAGTTTCTCCCTGCGACATATTTCTTTCCTCCTGCTTTTCTTTTCGTGGAAATTGCCAAAGTATTTAAGTTTCATGAAGCGCATATAAGTACCAACAAATTGCCTCCATGAACTTCTCAGTGTTCTTTTCATTTTCATTGTGCTTTTGAGAGAACTCATTAAAACTTGCGAAAGAAAAATCTCAGCATATTTCCACATGTCCTGGAAGTTAGTCAGAGTTTGAGTGAAAAGAAACAACTTATCCCGTGAGCCGCTGTAGTCGTCCTGCTTTATCTTTTAAATTTCTCAGACAAAATAGGACAGTTCTGACAGAGAATTAAAAAGTCTAGTGTAGCGAAAAGTGAGAAGCAGATGAAAGTGAAAGAAAACTCCCTGCGTGAAAATGAAAATAAATGTGCATGTGTAATTCATATTTCCCTTTTGTTGGCGAGCGCGACAGGAATCCTTAAGGAGGCGCCTGCAGAGGAGAGAATGAGGAACTCAGAACTCAGAACTTTTCCTCGAAAACACAGTTGTTGTTTCCGTTTTTTATTTTCCTTTTGCCACGAGTTATTGTAGCTGTTTTAATTTATACCCATGAGAGGCAGACATAAAAATATATACATATATACGTGTGCAGACTGGCTGCTTAAAAGGATTAGCATTGCACAAAAGATGCAAAAGTCCTTGACCAGAATCCTGCAAATTGGGGCTGCTTTCGCCATGTCCCTCTTTCTGCATTTTTCACAAAGGAAACCGAGAGTTGGGACACACTGGAAAACCTGTTTATTTCGGTTAATTTTCAACTGCGCCTCGGTATCTAATTCCTGTGCACTATTTCAATACAACCACACGCCTCTTTTCAGCTTGTTATTTTAATTAAAATGCCTTTGCCCAGCCCCAACTCGTATTTCCTTACTTTGTCGACTTTTCCCCACTCGGTTGACTTTTTAGCCATGGTTGTTTATTCTGTTCTTTTTGGCCAACTCATCTCTCTTATTTCTCGTTTGTGGACACGCCACATTGTTGTATTTTGCATCCTTCTCTTGGACTCGGGTCTTTTTTTGTTGTCCCTACCACCATTGTTATCGTTTGTATACGGATTTTCTTTGCGCTTTCTTCTTTCCTGAATCTTCTTCGTTCCGACATCGTTTTAGTAATTGAAAGGGGGTTTTCTTTTAAGGCTTTCCTTCCTCTTTACGGCTTGAATTGGTAGGATATGATAGTAGGAGAGAAACCCAAGATGGATGAGATTCGATTTCGACCTTTTAATGCATCTAAAACTGATTGACCTAAAGAAAACTTAATCGTTTAATCTGATTTAAGGGAATAGTTTAAGAAAAAACTAAGATTAAACTGGAGATGTATGGGAATTTCAGGATGGAAAGGGTATAAATTCTTAATATAGCAAAGGAAATCCGTATTTATTAATATAAAATATATTTCGGTTATAAATTTATCCAAGCAAATGTAAATAATTTTACCCGCAACAAACCCAAGCATAAATCTCCATTCCGTAAATATTTGCCCATAACAAAACATTGATTTAAATCGCTATTTACGATTCATATCGGTGCGTGTATTAATTTATATTATGGGCAAACAAAAACTTGGCTTTTTCCAAACTTTGTTTAAGCGCCAGAAAATCCCCCTGGGGGCCCACCCAAAATTTATCGAATTCACCTGCCCCTACTGCACATATCTCCAACCACCCAGAGCCAGTCGGTAAATCAAACTGTCACCTCGAGAGGAGTCATCCGGGGCGGCCAAGCATCCCGAGCATCCTGGCGCAGTTAACAAGCGAAAAAATAATGACAACAGCACGGCGTCGACCATCGATCCTGGCACGAACACACACTCTCGCGCCCGATGGCTGGTAATATCATTAAAAACAAATTGAGCACATTAATAAATATGAGTTATGATTGTTAATAAAAAATGATGGCCAAAGGGAAGCCGTATGGCCAGAGCGTGACCAGGAACGGGCGCAGTAGCACACTTTCCGGGGCACACTGGCTGCCACTCATAATGGTCGGGAGTTGACACCTACTCCGAGGCACGCCCACTCGGGGTCGTCGTGCAATAAACGGAGTTTTGGTGGCAAACAAAGTAGGAGAAAAAAAACACCCGGTAACCGCCCTCCCTCAGTGCTGGTGTTGCATAACTTTTGGCGCTTCACCGAATGCGAATGTGTTTCAGACATCATAAATCAATTCATTTCGGTGTGGGGAGGGGCAATGGAAAACGAGTGGATTACGGGCAAACCGACTTTCGGTGGTAAAAGTAAAATTGCAACTCTGATTTGGGGCCAACATTTTGTGGGGAATCGTAGGAAGCTTTTAATGAATGGAATGAGTACACCAGGAGAAAAGTGTGCAAGTGGAAAAAAAGGAAACAGTTGTGAAAAAAATGAACTATGGGAGTGCTTGTGTTTTGAAACCCTTAAAAAAGTTAGCCAGAACTATGGAACAAAATATTGCATAGATATTTTAAGTTGCTTCAGAAATAACTAAGGGTCTTAAAACTCTTTAAAAAATGTCTAAAAGTATGCAATGTTATTTTGGAAATTATAAATCTTGGTAAATTTATGTTTTTATTTATGTAATATTTTGTAGTTGTTAGAACCCTTTTCAAATTTCGAGGGATTTTTGTAGCACTGCTTATCGAACTAGACACATTAAACATTTTAATGCATACTTTTTCCCAAGTGTCCTGCTGCTGGAAGAAATTATGAAAGAGATGAATGAACAGTGGGTTGCTCCTTGAATGTGTTTCCTTTCCGGCTCTCTCTCTCCCTCTCTCTCTTTCGTTTTCTCGGTCCATCGACCAAACAACTTTTCCATAACTTAAACCTTGCTTTTAACTATCTCCTCACTGGCTGGCTACCTATGAAAGTTTTGCCTGGAACTTGGCCATAATTTTACCTCAAAAAAGCCACCTTAAGCCCCATTTACTACCTTAATCCTCGTAAACCGCAGAGCCCGCAAACCGTTAACCGTTCATCATAATTGAGGCGAAAACCATTCTCAGCCGCGTTACAGCTCATCAGCTTTAATGTCAATCTCTGGCAGAGCGGATGCCATTTTGTTTTTATTATTCACGCTCAGGATCAGCCTCTCGGGCTCCATCCCGGTTCTTTTCGAGCTTAACTACGAAAACTCATCCCCCATTGATTGCCTTCGCGGTGTCGGCACTAATAAAAGTTTTTCAGTCCTTCCTGCCTTCAATCAAAAAAACACGAAATTCCTTCCTCTCCTCTCGTATATCTCTGGTGCAGGATTTTATATTGAACTCATTTGCGCTCGATTGCGTTTTAGTGATAACGTCAGCTTGTCAATTTTTTCTCTTCTTGTTGCTCAACGCGAAAATTGACAGCCATGAATTACGTTGAGGAAAAGTTTTGCTTTCAAAAAAGGGGCAGGGAGAAAAGAAAGAAAGAAAATACTGGTAGATGTCGGGGCCATCAGAGTCATCAATAAGCATTTGTAATGCTATCTGTGCGATTTGGGAGCCGTCATTTTCCCAGGCAGAGAAGAGCTGTCTTTGTGTGATTCTTCCCCGCCCCCCAAATAATTGACACTTGTGTATCAAACCATCCTTTATTTTTTTGCTTTGTCACTTTGGATGGGTTTCTCTGAGAGAGTCGAAGTCGAATTTGAGTTTATTTTGTGTCACTTTCGGCATTCCGATGATGATGATGCTGATGATGATGATGAGGATTCCTTTATCGTTTCGTGTGACATAACTCGCACTTTCATCGCTTTCTTCCTCTATTGCCTTTTGTGCCATAGCTCGATAAGATTCCATGTGTCTAATGCGACGTGAAATGTAACTAATTAAGTGCTAAACAAGCCCCAAGGTAGTCAGCAGCAGCAGCATCTCCGGCCAGGTTGCGTGCCCAAAGGAGGATGCCATCATCCTCTGACTTCCAGACCCTGAAAAAGCCAAAAGTGTCGGCATCTACACAATGGACTTGAAAATTAGATGGCACTCAGCGAGATTGATTGCGATAGTGCCCCTAATTAAACAGCAGCTGGGCAGCATTTAATCGTGTAATGTTGTTAAGGTAATTGGAAAACATTAAGGCTTAAACTTGATGAGTTTTCCAATATGCCGAAAATGTAAAATGTAAGCCTCTTGGTTGCGGTTGAGAGGTTTGAGAAATTGTTGTTAATTGAAGCTGCCAAATGAAATTAGGAATTCCGCAGCACTGACATAATCTTAAATTTGAAAATTTATGCAAAGAGAAAAATCTGTTCAAACATTTTCTAGCCAGCTAGCTAGGAAATGAATGCATAATTCACGTTTAAAATTCCATGAAATTAAGAAGATGTGAAGGAATATATATATGCAAATCGTGTTAACCCCGTCAGACACTTGAGCGAGCGGGTACTTAGCATTGAGGAGCGTTTTTCCAGCCCAGTGTGTTTGCTTTTTGGGCGCTCAATTTGTCAAGCGAACGACTGTCTGTCGCGGCTGTCATATTTAGAGGCCTTCCCTGCTTTTTTGGCCAACTCTAAGTGGCTGTTGTCAGCTTTTGACTGATTGCCGCCTCAGGCCTCAGGCCTGAGCGGGTTTTATTTTTATTTTTATCATTAAATTTGCATTCAAAATGCTAATTTTAATTGATATTGGCAGTTATTTCCCAGACAAATTGAGTGAGATGGAAGTCAGCCATTTTCAAAATTAATTAAATTAGATGTCTATGCTTCACTTATAAGTTTTATTTATGCTTTCTCACACCCCACACACACACCCCAAAATATAAACTAATCTAAGATTTATATATCGCTGCCACATAAAATCAAAGGGGGTTATCTTTACCCTACATGACCTCACTAAAGTAGTTTGTTGTATTGTCGGCAAAACGTGGTTTATTTTCATGCGTGGGGTCCGGTGGGTCTGACAATCACAGTACGTTGACACTATTATCACTGTTTCTTTTATTCCAATGCATTTTTGATTTTCACATTGCCACACGTTCTGCAAGGTGATTGTGTATTTGTTCGTGTCTTTTGTACACATCCCGGGCAAATATTTAATTAAATATTTGTATGACAAATGCGTTTTAAAATAAATTTAAATCTCGTATTGCTTTCTGGGTATTTACCTTCGCTTTTCGATGGCCAATGTTAAGGAATTGATAAATAAAATGATGATAAGCATGACCAGACGGTGTTTGTTTGGGTGTATTTTTTATTTTTTCAAGATTACTATGTTAATTAATTGGGTAACTCCAGCCTTGGAATGACTCATGGCTGCTTGGCGTTTATATTGAGCAAATCGGGCAAGTATATAACCTCCAAAGTACTTGCCATTCAGTTTGTAATTCAGAAAGAGAGGCCAAGTTTTGGTATTCACCGGTTTGACTGCGCTGAGTAATCTTTTAAAAATGTTTCATATATTTTCAAGAGGTAAGCTAACAGAAATTTTTATACAGATAAGCGATAAAATGTCTCTTATCTCTTTAACGCATGTTTGTTGACCTAAAAGGGTTTTATTTTATGGTTCAATTAGCAAAGGCTTAGTTCTCGGAAAAATGTAGATCAAGAGCATGTACTTGAGGCAATCTATAGGTTTTATTTTGATAATTTGTTCTCTTTGAGCTAAAGCTGAATAATGAAAAGCATTTCATACGCTAATATTGCCCTTCTTCAAAAGTATTTCCTAGAAAAATCCATTGAAAGTTGCTTTGGGAAGATTACAAACCAAAATAGATTAAATTTCAAGTGCTTGGAAATTCCTTGATAACAAGTCGGCGCTTATGGTGATTAAAAAATAACTCTTGCTGATCATAATACGCATGAATATCAAGCGGTTTTAAAGACTTTAATCCATAAACTTTCCTCTAACTTTGTTATCAAGCCACCGTACCGTCTGTGTCTGCTTCTGATGGAATGTCAAAACACACATTTGATTTGTTCCACTTTGAAGATATCTTATCTAACAAATTGGCAACCACGTCAGTGGCCTTTGAGATAAAGACTTGCAAGATATGATTGGTTGTTTGGTAGTATCTTAGATTAACATTGTTCCGAGAATAATGGGAGCCGTGTACTTTGTTGACTGAGGTTCAGTTCGGTGCACTGGTTTTAATTGAGGTATTACCCGATAATATGAATGAACAGGTTCTTTCCGCTATATATAATTTGGGGGGTTTTGATAACAGAGTATTTTGATAGCCACCTGACTTCCTCCACATTTCTCCCTTTGCAAAGTCACTTTCTATGATGCTGCAAAAAATACTTCATAATCCTCCAATTAGTGGAAAAGTCCAGAAACATTAATTCCCCTTTTGTGCCAACATGAAGTGCATGTCGATGACATTTTTACTCGGTCACTAAGAACTTATCAGATGTCGGACTATATAGTGAGTGGACCTACTTATGCACCCTTTTAACTTTGGGAAATTCCCGCTCCGACTGCCGTGAACCCACTCAGAGGAGCTTATTAATTTTGTAGACTCTGGGCGCTGCTGAAAATTCAATTAATTTCAAATGCAATTTGAAGTGCACTTGTGCAAAGCGTTTCACTTAGTAGGCACTTCCGCTGTGGCGGACTGGCAGCGCCAGGACTCTTCCGTTTCAGTGTGGTTCTTTTTCTTCTTCTTTTTTTTCGGGGTTTTCATTTCCCATTTCCCATTCGAAAAAGTTTATTAATTATGCAAATTTTAATTAGCTTTCGACCAGAGAGAGAGATAGAGTGTGTATCTCGGTTTCACTGACCGATCTTATTGGACAATCCAATTTGGCCCTCCTCTCTCCTGTTTGGCCAGGACTGACATTATCTATGGCTCCCTAGATATTGACACTGGGCCGCTTTACATTCAATTAGCCAAGTGAACGCATCCCCGGGGAACCACACGATTTATTTGTGCCTTTAATTAAAATTACGAACGCTGGGAGAATGTGTCTCCGATGTTTATGCACTGGCCTCGTCAGAGTAAAAGTGGATTTGTTAGTCCTCTGGCCGGCCATTTGATGTTTGGTAAATAGGACATTTGTTTGGTCAACTTCGACTAGACATGTTTACTTTTACTTGTGGGCTAATATTAATCGCTTCAAGAGGATACTAAAGCTGCAGTTTGAGAAATGGGATGTAAATAAAATACTTGACCAGTAAAACACATGTTAAATAGTTTATACTTAAGCTTATTTGTATAGCTTTAACAACTAATTTAATTTTAATAAAAACCCAATACAGAAAGTTCTATTAAAGCTATACTCATTATACTTATTAACCAAAATCTACAGTAACCAGTCTCTTCTTACCGCAAATACCTTAGTCTTAGTTTGGCAAATCGTTTTCCATTTTATTGCCAACTATTTGGGCTGCCAAAAAATAAAGGAAGAAGCGTTTGAAGGCAAGGTAAACTGTTTGGATTGCGACCTCGGTTGTAGATATTGTATCTACACTGGCTCAGCACCACAATATACGACTGTGCCTGCCCGAAATCAAGGCTTTTGCTCGTCTTTTATTATGGGTTCAGGCCATGCCAGCCAGGACCTCGTCAGGACCCGCAGATACAGGAGGCAGAGGCACAGATACAGCTATAGCTTTGGCTCTAAAAAGTAGGCAAAACACAATTGGGAGCAACTCGCCTGCAGTTGTTACTGTTTGCCATTTGCTTTGCTTAGCGCTGCACCAACGTTGTAGCTGCTCTGTTGCTCTTCCAAACCAGCCGCAGGCTGCACTTTCCATACTCTTAAGGGAGGTAGATAGGTTTTGGGACAAGGAATGCTACGAATTTCATAACTCTGCTTTTTTTAATGTGGGTTAATAGAATAATTAATACGAGAAATATTAATTTTCATTTATTCTTGTTAGAAAACATTGGAAATCTGACTTGAGTAATCCTTTAAATTAATTTGATAGTACCCTTTCTTCTCCCACTTGTTCGGCTTCCATCAGAATTGCTAGGGTATCTTAGCTCCAGGCTCCTGGCTTCCATTTTGCTTGCCGTCGCTCTTCCTTTGCCAAAACTAATAAATTTTGCATTGTGCGCGGCGTTTGCTTGAACGCCACACATTTACCTGCGGTGGGGATATTGCCTTGTGGGCATGCCACGTGGCTGCTGCTGAGCAACCCCACATCCCCTCCCAACCCAACTTCAACCCAAACCCCAAAGAACCCAAACCCAAGTCTATCCTCTTCCCAGCTGGCTGACCCGGCGTATGCACGTTATTTTATGCGGAATATTTCATGTTTTATTGGCAGGTTGTGCTGCAGTGCAATCTCCCTTGCTTGGCGGGGGTTAAATTTTGTAAAGGAAAATGTTGGGTTTCCGGTTTAAATTTCAATGGAAAATATGCATATGTTCATATATGTATGTATGTATGTATATGCAAATCAACGCTCAAAAAATCACTCTTAAAATATTTATGTATGATTTTCCACACATGCCGCCAACTTTCATGCCTCATCTCGCATCATCCTTGCTTCTGACAGCTGCTGATGTTAGTGTTATTCCTGCTGTTTAGCTGCCACAAACTTTTGTTGTTTTTACATCGCAACTAACAAAAGTTTTTCCATGTCATAAAAAAAAACTGGACAAGGAACTATTTCAGAGGAGGAGTAGAAAGCAAAAGCACGCCCACCATCCTTTCGTTACATAAATTCATGTGTAATCGTGTGCAAATCCTTTAAGTTTTTCCAGTGCCACTTCCTTTAGGGGGAAAAAGATGGCCGAAGACGGTGATATTTTGTGGGAATAAATTAGAAGCAAGGTTTTCTTCTGGGGAAAATTATGGGGATGTGACACTGACTAAAGATGGTGTCTTATTTATATATGTAAATGTATATTTAGGGTGTTACAAATTACTGAGGAAGCACCTATGTAGATATTTTAGATACTGGAAATTTATATAGCTTAAAAAGGTTAAAAATCCAACCAAACCATGTGATAACCGCCTTAAACAGAGAACCAAACCAAGCGAACCTATTTTTGCTGCTCTGTGACAACTTGAAATATTCATGTAATTTGATGTTAAATATTTGCCCAAAATCCACACAGGAGCAGAGGAGCAATGTGAATAAACTGGCATTCCGGCCTGTCCCGAAACTGACAGGACATTCCGCAATACATATGTCCTGTCAGTTTCTGGGCGTGTCCTTCAATTTGTCTCTTGTGAATGTGGACACATGATTCTATTGTTGCCACTCTTGCCTGGCTACTAGGCCGTGTAATAATTATTATTTTTAGTTTAATTACCGAACATAAATAATAACTTTTGCACATCCGCTCTACTTGGCTGAGTCGTAAATTTTCCCATGGCCAGCACTCGCTTTTTTTCCCCGGGAGGCCTGTCGCCGTAATTGATATAATAAAGCAAGTTAACCCGGCACAGATTTTGCTGAGTTTAAAGTATGGAAAACAAATGTTTGAATTAAATTGCGACTATTAAGAGAAGGGTTTTTTATAATTTAGTTATTAATAACCATGGTTACTTAAATAGGCAGGCTTTTTGTTAAATTTGATTAATAGTTCTTATTAACATTTTGTGAATTTATATAATATAAATGAGCTATTTTAATTAGCTATTTGTTGAAATAAGCACATTTTATCAAACATTAATTACCAATTGATTCTAATTAAGAAATTTTTAATCATTTAATCGACACGCATTGTGCCTATATTGTTTTAAATGTACTATTAATTAGCTTCTAACAAAGCTTATTTAAAACATTGAATTACTATTAAAAATTGATGAAATTTATCGAATTTTAAATTACTTGCACATTTTGTTTGTTAAACTTCGAAATAAGTGAAATTTTTAAACAAAACTTTAATATTCCCTAAGAATCCTTGAATATGTCCTATCTATAATGTATAACAAGCTGCTCTCGCGTCATCCTTTGGACTTTTGAGTGGAAATATCTTCGCGCACATGTCGCCTGATTAACATTTAATGCCCTCGTTCCACACAGTTGGCGTTATTACGCGCAACCCATGAGACAATTTCGAACCCATTTGCCCCCACTCAATTAAGGCTCATTGATGGTGGCACCCGTCTGGCATTATGTTTATTGATAATTATACAATTTTATACTGACTGAACACGAGTGATATCTTGCCATTTGAATAGCATGTTAATTTCAACATTTATTCGTATGAATGAACTCTTAATATGCATGTTTTGAAACTAATTGAATCGGATTGCAGTATTTGTGCCACCTTAACTTGGCTTTGTCAGGGGCCTAACAAACTTTTACCATTTCAATTTTAAACAGCCATTAAATTTTAACTTTTCTAAATTCCTCGATGTTAGCAACCTGCTGCAAAAGCTCTCCCGGCACATGTTTCCCTCACACACTTTTTTGAGTCTGACAAATTTCGTTTTTGTGTTTCGTCGCACACACACCCATCCCAGCCACACCACACACCACACTCACACTCGTGGGAGACAACGCCCATCGAGAATAAACTTTCAATGAGCACTTCCTGAGCAGAGGCGCAGGAAGAGACCGAAACACTTCCTTAGCCAAAGGAGTCAAACTCTCAACTTCCTCTTCCGCTAGGCACGAGATGTTTTTTTTTGTTGCTAAAGGAGGCCTAGTTTTAAAAAATGATCATACTTTTGGAATACTTATAGAATTTGTTGTATACAATTTTATATAGCATTAGTTCTTTCACTTTGTAGTTCTTACATTTAGAAAATAATAAACTAGATATTTACCAAAAATATCTAAAGAATATCAAAACAAGTTTTATAACATTTTTTCTTAAAACTTTCAGGTTCTTTAAAAATGTATATCCTAAAAGAAGTATTGCTCTTCATAATTTGTATTTTCAAACTCCTCTTCCTTTTTAGAAAGGAAAAATATGTTCTAGACATGATCTTTTCACAGCTTTTTATTTCATGCAAGCCTAATTAAATTGCAAACGTGGCCATAAACATACTCCCACCCACTCACACAGAAGGGGCAGAAGTCTTTTGAGACCGTTTTTCTTTTCGCTAAAATTCTCTTGGACGCAAAACTTTGCTGCCCACATTTTTGTTTTTCCTTCGGCTTACAACACTCCCTGGAAGGCGACTTGTTTTTGGTTAGAACATGAGTTTTAAATATTTCATGAGCCCTCCCCATGTGACTGTATGCCGTGTATTTGGAAGAACTGCCAGTGCCAGTGTGGATGTTTGAAGGCTGTTGCAGTTGTTTGGCAGTTGGCATTTTGGCAGTTGTCCTTTGGGGGGACCTGCGGAGAGTTATGTGCCTGTTTTTGCGAGCTGCATTCATGGAAGCCTTCTACTGTGCAAGTGGAGTGCCTTTACTCACAAAAGTTTTGGAAATGCTGACAGTTATTTTGGGTATTTGAAAAAAAGATTTTTAGGGAAAGTTTTTATGGTATGTTTTATAGGGTAAGAAAGGGGGATTTGTTAAATTTTAATACTCCTGTCGGGGTATTATAATATCAGGCAGAAGCTCAGAACAATGCGAAGGAGTTAGCTTCCTTTCTTGCTATATTGATCAAATACACCTCTTATTACATTTTCCTCTTCCTATATGTAATCCCTTGAGTCCAATCTCCTCATCTTCCTCTATTCACACTTTAAGAAAATCTTATTATTCAACGTTATTGCTCTTGACCCAACGTCGTTGCCACATGGCCACACATCCTTCGCTTATCCATCGCCGCCAGTCCTGCCTCTCTTCAGTCTGCAGTCTCCCTCGTCTTTGAGTCCAACCAAATAAATGACTTTGTTTGCCGAGTTTGGAGTACACACACACAACACACACCCACCCCTCTCGGCCCTTCTTTCACTCGAAAAGTCAAGTGGCAAGCGGCAACTGAGCTCGGGATGAGCCCTTCTATGGGCTCAATGGTGGCGCAAGGAGTCTGTCGAGCGGTTTTATAAGAAAACACTTGTCGTCCTACTCCGTGAATGAATGAAATCGCTGCACAATTTAAAAACTTCCGCATCGTTCGGCAACAACAAAACGCACTGCCACACAGGCAGCGAACAAAAATAATGCGCCCCCATCTGTCGTCAGCTGGCGGGTTGACATTTTCCCCTTTATTTTTTTGCTTTATTTCTTATTTCTCTGGCTTTCCCTCAATTTTTCGTTCTACTGCAGTTTGCCGGGATTTTCGTGTTGGCACATTCTCGATCTATATTGCTTTTTAGAGCGGGTAACTAAAGCCACAGCATTTGTATTCAGCAAAGGGATTCATTTCAAATCCATTTTATAAATATTGTATAAATGTAATATATAGTTTTTCCTTTCCTGATTTTCTCGATTTTAGGTAGATTAAATATTGGATGATTTAAGATCACAAGATATGTGGTTTATATTTCACATACTGAAAGGATACATTCCACCATATACTCTCCTTTATTTTCCTTTCTGACAACATCGCCTTCTGGCCTTTTTGTAGAGTGCACACACCTGGCTAAGGGTTACCTGGCTTGGGGGCAGGATGGCTTAGTCACAGAGTGCGTCCTTGGGGCATCGTTTATGCAGCAGACGAGGACAGAGGCGAGGCAGGGAAAGGCACTCCTTTCTTTACTCTACTCTTCCTGCGCCGCCCTCCTTTGTTTTCTCCTCTGCAGGGCGCATTAATTTTTGAATAGTGTAAATGCAGCTGAAATTGCAGGCACTGTGAAGTTAACTTCAGCGCTTTTTCTCTGCATTGCGTAGATGACTGACTTCCTGGGACCCAACAATGAGGAATGGAGGAGCAGCCAATACAGACAGTTGTGTGCGCTTTTCATACGGACAGTTTGTAGTCCTTAAATTGGACGTGGAAATGTGTCAAGGAGGCTGGGATGAAGAAAAAGGGAGTCATAAGATAAACATTTTCAAGACTTAGGCAAACATGAAGCTCCTAATTTGTAAACATTTTAGGTAAGGAAATATGGTTTACTTGTGAACAAGAAGTATTATAAAGAATCTGGATTAATCCTTTAGATTAAATAGCTTTCTTTTATGAGTTGGAGAGTTAGACCACTAGGACGGGAAAGTAAAGCCTTTGATTTTGTTTTTAGAATAATATATAAAGTATAAAATATTGAAATAGTATAGGTATTTCATTGTAAGAAGAGTTACTCAACTTATGGTTGATATTTAATAAAAGTAAGGGTGTAATAACAATAATATTACAAAGGTTTCACATTTATTATACTTGTCTTATTTTTCAGCTATTTTTCTTATTTTAAAATTTAAATTTACAACTTATTAATTCTCATTATTTGTATCTCTTTCAGCAATTAGCAGAATAAAACAGGTAAGTGTTTTATTTACTTAATTAACACCCCACCTCACCCTAAAGATTTTACCGTCTCGCATTTTCTTTCAACCGTTTAATTGACTGAAATGTTCCCTGGCCCAAATGAGGTTCTTAATGGGACGCCGACGACGACGTCTGGGGAAAAACTTCAAAGATCTCTGTCGGAAATGGCATGACTCATTTAGTTTCTGAGAAAAGACACTAGAGGCATTCCAAGCTGTAGAGTCACGTGCCAAAATAAAATTAAACAAAAAGGAAATCATTTGACGTCGTCGTCGAGTCTCCTTTTCTCAATGCAAATTAGCCGTAAACAGACACAAAGTATCGCCCATATTTACATTATCTAGCCATAAATATAAAGCCATTACATATAACCTATACCAATTTAAGTCAGCCTGTCCTCGTCAATCATTGTCATCATCATTTTTATCTTCGGCTTGTCGTTTTCATTAACCTTAATTAGCGTGTGTCGTTGACATTCGTCACTATTCGCATAAATGCAATTGGCCAAGTTAGTTATCCCCTCCTCCATGCGTTGCAGTCATCATTATCATCGTCATCATCATCGTCGAATGAGAGTGACATTTTGTGGCACACGTTTTTCCTCCGCTCGTTTCTCTCTGTTTTATACATTTTCCTGTCATTCTCCTACGGCCCGGAGAGTCTGATATTGACCATGGCTTGGAAGTCGTTACCAGCCACCATCAGCCCTACCATTCGTACTCCCCCGCTTGTGGCCACCATGTGCCATGATGCAACCCCATTCCCATTCCGATTCACAGCCCCATCCTCATCCCCATCCCCATCCCGCCGTGTTGGTTATTGCAACTGGCTGACTGCCATCGCTGTTGGTGTCAGCTGCAAATGAGTTTCTGGGCCGTAAACGCAAAGTGGACGAGTTGGAAATGGGATACATGGTTGACATTAACCAGCAACTTTCAAATGCTCTGGTTTTGGGTTTATAGCTGTCATGTAATAGTGAATTTGTAAGGTATTTAAGGAGTTTTTATATGGGCTTCTCTGAATTTAAATTAGGGTTAAATTATTTTGGACAAATAAAATTGCATTCTCTTTAGTTAAATGGAAATGATCCAGATAATACTTACCAGACTCCTTTATTTTAAAGGTAAAAAAATCTCTTTCCCGTTTGATTTAATTTAGTTAATTTGTTTTTAATATTTCTTCCCCACTTCCCTAATTACTAGAAAAGGAAATCTATTTCGGCTGTCATTAGTTGCAACTCGGTTGCAGTAGCACACATTTCCCCAACGATCCACATTAATTACGCCTTGTGGCTTTGGTCGCACCAAGCCGCCCCTGCCACCGCCGCCGCTGCCTGACCAAGTGGATCTTGCCTTATAAGCGTTGTCTGGCGATGTCTGCTCTTGCTCCATTTACTCGCCAATGACAGTGAGTACGGAAAGTATGTCGACCTATCGCTTACTTCACTGCCCACACGACGAGCTTCGCTTGGCTAAACTAGTTTTGTGCAAAAATGGCATTCGCCAGTAAGTTGCATGACTTTGAACGCAATAGGTGTTAATCGAACCCTGCCGAGTTCTGAGCACTGAGTTCATCTGGTCTAAAAAATGATTTGAAAAACTTTGGCGGAGCTCATTTGTCATGGCAAATACTGATTTGCGCTTATTTGTTGTCTTCTGTTTGTCACGTATTAGGTTTGTTTTGTTTTATTTTTTTGCTTGGGCATCTCAGTTCTTGTTTTCTCATCAGCTTCAGGCCTGCCTGTCAATAAAGTTCTTGACACCTTTACTTCATTTGCTCAGATTTCTCTCGACATGACTTTCGGTTTGCTTTCCTCCTCGGTATAAGTATTCTTTTAACCAAACACACAGACACTGGCCATGTAAATTCGTTTACTCTTTTTCCGGCAAGTGGGCGAAGGGTATACTACACTCAAGATATTGGAATGAAGATATAAAAATGTATATATGTAGGCTTTTTTCGGAGTTCTTGGTAAAAGATTTTGCAAGCAGAGAGAGTTCGTTGTGCGTCCTACATACGAGATTTATTGCCAGTACTTGGGATGTGGAGTATTTCTCCATAAAATAGGGAAATTGTGTGTAAACATAGGTAACTTCTTTTTTCGTTTACTAAACTCTTTTGTAGAAACAGAAATAAATCGCAAAAATTCCTAAATCAATAGCCTACATACAAGATTTATTAGCAGTACTTTGAGAATCGAGTATTTCACCATAAAATTAGGAATTGATACGGGAAGATTGTGTATAAAAATAGGTAACTTATTTATTCTTCAACTAAACTTTTTTCTAAGAACAAAAATAGATCCCAAAATGCTTTTATCAAAAGCCTACATACAAGATTTATTAGCAGTACTTTAAGAGTCAAGTCTTTACTTGAAAATTGTGAACATAAAAGTACAGATTTATGCTTCAACTAAACTCTTTTGTAATAGCAAAAATAAATCCCAAAAATGCCCACATCAAACAGATTGTAATTCAATTAGGCCTGAAAACAAAAGACTTTTAAATGTATGTATTTCAACAGGCTTAAATATTGATAACATTAAAACAATAAGCAAACAAAGGCCTTGCAATGATTTAATATGTGTATAATAGTCATAATAGTATAACAGGCTTTTTGTTGACGTTTACTGATAAAACCAACGCCTAATGAAAATCATTTGCCTTCAATTTGCTGCAACTAATTGCAAATGTCTAGGCACACAAAGGCCCCAGCAACGACCTTTGCAAATACGCACATATAGACGTGATTATTTCTTTTTTGTTTTTTCTGCTTTTTTTTGCTTCTTCAGTAAAATTTAATTGTGCAAACAAAAGCTGGCCCGGACTACTGGCCACCGCCACCACCACCGGCACCTCCTCCTGACCTCCGTTTCGGGTTTTTGTGTTGCGCACGCTTAATTGCTTCTGACTTTTGTGCCGGCCTGCTGCTGGTGCTTCCTTGTCTTGGCCTGGCTTGTTGAACTTTCAAGGTAACAACCAACAGGCAGTGGCAGTAGCTCTCGTGCTTAATTTCCACGAAATGAAGAGAAAAAAAGAGGCAAATAAAATGTCTAAGATTGCGATTATCTTTTTAATAACATCTCGGGGTAACAGCGAGCATTCCCACCGAGAAGGCGGCAAAGTGGAAATAAAAAGGAATTACCAACGCCACGAATTTAATTACGCTCGCACCCAGATAACGCCCCAATGAAGCGATAAAATCCCAGGGCTCAGCGCCCCCGGATAAATCACAGCGAAATGTAACCGAGAAGCAGTGTATTTCCCATTTCCATATCCCCCCCCCATTTATTGCTTTGACTTGGCTGTCCAAAAAAGAATAGATTCAATGTCTGCCATTGGCTTTGCATAGTGTTTTTCCGCATGCCGGAAAATCAAGAAGCATGTCTGACCCACAGAGAGGCACGCTCTACATATTTTCATGGTCCCTGCGTTGGATGACGGGCAAGTTATTTGTTTCAACATTGTGATGTTACACAGGCAACTACTAAAAATAAACTGCAAATATCTAAATGAAATCAAATTCATTTTACTTTGCATATACAATAATATAGTAAGCTCAGCCGAAGCTGAAACCACAATGGCAAAAAGACAACAATAATGTCAACATGCCATGCATGTAGTAGAATGATTTTAAGTAAATTAAAATGTCTCCTCTATACTCAGCAAATAACTACATCTCTGTCTCACTGAAATTTATTATGCTTCTAAAAATATAAAATGCTGCTTATTGTTTAAGAAAATAATATATCCAAGTGCAGAGATAATTTAAACTAAATTGCAAAATGGGACAACATGGCTTTCCTTTTGTTTTTTAATTGTTTGAATATTATATAGAAAGTAATATATAATTAAGTTAAACCCAGACTGTTTCATATTTATTATTATGCTTCTAAATATATAAAATGATGCTTTTATTTAAGAAAATAATATATCCAAGGAGCGTAGAGGTAATCTGAACTGAATTGCCTCCATGAGGCCTGCCTTGGTTTTTATAATTTTATAAACACTAATAAGGAAGTGACTGAATTCCAGGCTGATTACCATTTATTGTTTGAACAATTATCTTATGATCTCTTTTAAAAACTTGAATACAACTAATCCATTTAAAATACCAAAGCTGCCATAAATTATATCTTTATCCATAACATAACTTTGTTTTATTGTAAAATTGGATTCTCTACAATGTACATATCATAAAATCTTTGGCTTGTTTGGCACATTATCGGCAGGTGCTTTCATTAAAGTGATTACTGCGGATTTACCTATGAAGTATTGCATATCAATTTTAAGACCTTAAGTCTATTAAGGTTATATACTATCTACTTCATGTGTCCGCCCTCTGAGGTCTGGACAAAGGGGATTGGCTTCTGACGCATTTGTTGCACTGGATGATTCTGAACGCTGCTGGCTGGTGGCAGCGATACCTGATGTGGTTCCCCGCTTTCCTTGGCCTGTCCCTGAACTTCCTGAACTGTCTCATCCGACTCCATATCGCCCTCGCTGCTGAGCAGAGCACAGCTCGGCTTTTTGAGGAGAAAACGCTTGTTGGGATGCTGCTTCGTCTCGAGCTCAAGGCGTTCGATCAGCCAGCCCTTCTGCTGGGTATTGGTGGCCCAGAAGAAGACAGTTCCCTTGTCCTTGGGGCCATGCACCGCGATCTGTAGCTGGGCCTTGTCCCCATCGCAACTGTTCTTCTTGTTGGACAAATTGAAACCGGACTCCCTTATGGGCTCGCCCAGCAGGTCTACTGCTCCGCTATGGTGACGAAGCTGCTGGATGGCCATCTGGTAGTACTCTGTGCGTCGGACCTGGTCTTCCAGACGCCAGCGCATGTAGGCCAGGCCCGAGATGGAGGCCAAAGCTCCAAATATGCAAAAGCCGCCGAACGCTCGTCGGGAGGGTAAACCAATTCTAAGCCTTAAAGTGGGCATTGTGCGGCCTAGTGATCACTTTAAGAATTTTGTTCCAGGCCTATCAATTTCGAATGCTTTCTTACATGAGTTAATACCAAACAACACAAACACGATGACAACGATCTCGAAACTCTCATGTTTGGGTCAAGAACATAAACAGATTCCTAGATATTCCCACAATCGCAAAGTTCCCAGCATCAGCCATCAACGAACCTTGAAATCATCTTCCTGCTGGCCAGGATCGGCAGGCGTTGCCTTCAGATAATTGCGACGGAGCTTCCTTTCAGAGAGAGAGAGCAGCCGGCAGTTCAATTTCGAAGTTGCCGCCCAAAAGGCGTGGACCACAAAACGCTCGCCCCAGCGGAATCCAGAAGAAGAAAGAACCCAAACTCGTTTGGTCCCGCGGCCTAGCTGTACATAGTAGTTGGCTTTTTTTTATTTTGGTTTGTGGGCCAAAACAAGCAGCGGCGCCATTAATGACAGCCCCGAAGAGTGACCTGTCCGGTGGATAGACCACGAAACCTGCGATTCTGCATGGGAATTTTGCACCAGGAGGAGTCAGCGAGTGCATTATCAATAGGTGTGCTCCAAAAAAACAATCCAAAACATAATTGAGGACCCTTGATGAGCTGTCTTTCTAGCAAAAGAAGGAGTCAAGTCTTTATAATGGAGCTTAAAAATATGTAAAAAGTGAAGAAGTGAAGGAAAAAGATATGAGTTCTATAAGAAAATACAAAAATTACGTTCTTCAAAATTATAGTAATAGAAAAAATTACTACAATTGAATTATAAAGCATAAATTAGCAATTATAATTTGAACTCATTTTTTCTACAAACATTATTCCCCTAATGCTGCCATAAAAATACACATAATTACATAGAGGACTCTCCAGTCGGAGTAACTCTTGCATCTCATTATAGCACTTGGGCTATTTTTACTTGCCTGGGCCCCATGGAGCTGGAGCGCTGGCCTGACCAGACCCAATGAGTGTCCATTTAGGGAGCACATAGTTATTTAAAAATAGTTTCCCAAGAACGCCGGGCATGGGGAATGCGCACATCTCTCGGCGGTAATCGATAGCCTTGCAACGCCTGTCACGGACGGGAACGGAATATTGCATCTGATACTGGCCAAGAGCTGGCTAGATGGCTAGCTGGCTAGCAGCTAATCTATCAATGCATCTTCCTCTCATCTTCGGGTTTGAATATCTTGAATGTTACATTTTTGGCCTAAGTAGCCTCTTGCGTGTCAGACTTTTATCGCAGCGAGGGGATCGTGAGTGACTCTGGCTGGATGGAGGCTGTGACAATTTCTGTGTTCGTTTTTTAGCCTCATTAAGGCCTCGCTCTCTAAACACTGTCACTTGAAGACCGTTTTGGTGAGCCTATCTTTGGTTATATCCAGGTCCCAGGCAGCGTCTTTAAGTGCGCCATGTGTTTAACATGATTTTGATGTACTCAGCGTGGCGGCCAGAGCAACGTCTTCAATAAATCAAATTGCTGAGATGGGCACATAAAGCTCGAAACTGTTTTTAGCCGCTTAAGTATTTCCTTGGAAGTGATTCTGTGTGAGTTTAATAGTCGTTCTGCAGGTGTTACAGGTGTTCGTTCGCCTAAGCCCGCATCCATAGCATCCAAAGCTGCCTATTAACGCTTTAACGGGAATTGAGATATAAATTTGGTAAAGTGTGAGCCGTGACTTTACACAATTGGTAACTATTTTTTAGGAGACTTTTTAATGAAGGCCCTGTGAGTCATTTCAATACTTCTGAGGTTTATTAATTTCCAGAGTTTTACTAGCTTCGTTCTTGCCAAGTTTCGTATTGAATTTAGGCAGTGACTAATGGCAACCCCTTGATTTTTGATGATTTTTTAATCCCCCCTTTATTACACTTAACTTTATTTCTTCCCTTTAAATGACGCATTAACCGAGGGGAGACAATTTATCAACTTTTTAATGACAATAAATGTCTTTTGTTGTTTTCGTTTCTTTCGCCTTTTTTTATTAATAAACAAGCGTCAAGGCTTTTTAATTAGTTTTATGCTGAAAACGAGTAAATGAAGCCTAGCATAAATTAAGCAAGACGGCGGAGGGTCAGACCCTGGTCGTAATCATAAAACTGGTTGCTGAGAAATGCAATTGGGGACCTCAAAGCGGCAAATGTGCAATTGCCGGCCTATCAACTGGCTTTGTATTGCTTCTCTTACTCATCGCTGATTATTTTATTTGATTTATTCAAATGATTTAACCATGGCGTCATGCCTTAGAACCCAACTCCCCTAAGTGGCGGCGCTTCCTCAACCTTCATTAACCCAGAGAAACCTTCAAGGCTGGCCAACTTAATTAACCATTTGCCTAAAACGTTAAGAGACCATAAATTATGTGAGTCTCTATAATAAAAATCATAAGCAAAAGAGGCCAACACAGGCAGTCACACGGAAAAAAATGAAGCACTAACTAATTAAATTATTAATTATTAATTTGCTTTAAAATCGAAGAGTTTTAATTGGTTTTCTCCCTGTGCATTAGCTCTCTCAAGCGTTCAGTCTCACTTAGCTATTATTTTCAATAAAAGGCAAAATAAATATGGCAAATTGAAGTGGCCGGCATTAACGGCCGCCGGCCACAACACAACAAATCGAGGTAAAAAATCAAGAAAAATTGTGGAAAACGCAGTGCGCGCATGCGCAGCACGCAATGCCAAAAGAGATGCCGCTGGCTGCCAAAGGCAAAAGCCAAGTTGCCACGTCGAACTCGAGACGAAGCCGAAGCCAAAGCCAAGGTTGCTGTTTTTGTAATTGCTTGTCTCCGCTCGGCTTCAAGTACAACCAACAACAGCGACATGCGTCTGAGTAATGTTAGCGCCATAAATAGAGAAGACAGACTGAGAGGTTGAGACTATGACTGGGACTGGGATTGGGATTGGGACAGGGACTGAGATGGAGACGGAGACTGGGCCTGAGACGGCTTGGTTTGGCGGCTCGGAGGAGGAGAACGAACCTCTGTTTAATTGCAAGTTGTAAAAATCTTTTAGGGTGGAGCTAATCACCAAGACAGCAGAAAACCTAAAAAAAAAAAACAGCCAAGTACAAGAAACACAAACTTACAGGGAAGTCAAATGAAGGCCAGAGCCACAGCGGTGGGAAATAATTTTTGCAGAGCTCAAAAGGAAGCCTCAACGCCCTCAAGGGACTGCGAACACATATAGTTTTTGATCATAAATTCTAGGAATTTAAAGAATATTTAGAAACATTATAAGGCTAGGTTTACAAGTCACGACTGTTGAGAACTTAAACTTTATTTATTTATTTAGTGTATTTCCACAGGATCTTTTTCGGAGAAAAAATAAATAAATAAACATAAACCCTCCTTAACACAGTACTAATATTTCTTGAACTCTACTCTACACTTGTTAAAAATTTATCAATCTATTTCTAATCTACAGGAAACTATAAATTCAAGCTCTCAAAAATTAAGTGTATATTTTAATTTTAAATATGATGTGTCTCGTTTTAAGCTTTACTATATATGTTATCATATTTCAATAATTGAATTCAAATTGAATGAATAAAATGCTAATTGAACTGGCTGCAAATGCCGCAAAAGTGGCTGCCATGTGGTCTTTCCCTGCCATGTGGACCCGAACCCGAACCCGACTCTTCGGCCTCTTCCGCTCTGCTCCCAGCATAGGGGATCTTATCGCATAGGCGGGCAGCTGCTGCTGCTATGTACTTCTGCTTCTGCTTCTGCTATTTCTGCTTCTGCTTCTGCTTCTGCTCTTGCTACTTCTGCTTCGGTGGCTGCCACTTCGGCGGCGGCTGTTTGGAGCTCGGTTTCCATTTGGGAAATGGTCGAACAATGGGCACTGATAAAGGCCGGCGAAAGAGTAGCTATAGCTCTGGCTCTACGAATGTTCGCTGGGGCAGAGCCAGTCGTCTGTGAAATGAAAGTAGCCGGGACAAAAAACACCACCACCAGCAGCAGCAGAAGCAGAAGCAGCAGCAGACTGTCAGTCGACAATGCCCAGCTACAAGCTGCACTGCATCCGCGGCAGCTTATGCGTCTCCGTCTGCGTCTGGCTCTGGGCCTGGGGATTTCTTTTCTTTTATCATCGCCTCTCAGACAGGCGGCGCGACAAGCGAATCGAAACTGCCTTCAAGAGTTTTCTAGTTGCAAAATGTAACTATTACGTTTCCTGCTGCAAAAGCGGTTGACTTTTGTTGTTTTAGTTGAATTTATGGCAACAAGTTAATTGTTTATACTGTGTTTATGTAATTGCAAACGAAAGACAAGGTTGGCTTTGCACTTGAAGAATATATATCATATTTCCGGTGAAGAAAGTTTTGTGAAGAGCAAAGAAAATACTGTTTCTTGTAGGAATTTTATCACTTTTATTTACCTACAAGTATAATTAATAACAATCTAATTTTTACCTTGAGAGGAGTCCTTAAGCTAGTTTCGTATATAGTTAGAAACCTAAATGAGCTCTCTTTTATTTATTTAAAAAAAATTTACATTGATTTCGGGCTCATAAGCCATTGATACACATTGAATACACATTGAACTTTTATTCTATATAAATAAATATACAAATTTAAATATATTAAAGCTTAAAACTATTTATTAATAAAATTTCCAGCTTGCTGTCTGCTTCCCACAAAATATATTTAACCGCAGTGCAGCCAAGACCGAGCCGTGGAAGTCTTGGCATTAAGGCTCTTTGAGCTCTGCGAGATGCTGCCGCGGATTAGATGACAGATTAGTTAAATGCGCATGAAATGAGGAGTTGTCCGCAGCTGTAGTTCTCGCCTCCTGCAGAATGCTTCCTACTTGGACCATGTGGAGGCAAGTAGGCGTGGCCATAATGTCTTTATTCCATAATCAGGCGTCGGTTTAAGCGCGAGCCTCCCGCAAATTGGCTCTATTAATAGGCGTTGTAATTGTCAGGTGCATGCAGGTGATTATCTAATGGATACGCCCAGGGGCACAGGGTTAGGAGGTGCCGAATTGAGATGCTTCATCAACACTGAAACCACTGGAACTCTCCTGGGGACTGGCGTGTTGAGGAATATTAAATTCAAAGTGACAGCCGCATTAATAAGCTCATGAATTAACGCACTTAAGGGTCATTAAAGTTTAGCAAGCAAATGTAGGCCTCACACTCAGCACCTCACTTTTAAAAGCCTCAAAATGGTCTGATATGTGTGTTGAGCAGTTAAAGGTGACCATTTGCTGACCTCTGACCGTCCTTGAACTAGTTGGTAATGACTTCTGGCCCATATATTTACTATAATGAGAGACGGAGGCCCATTATTGGTCAACCCCGGGGGTCATAATCACCCAATCATAGCCACTCTGTAGCCAACTTCCTGGTTTCGGTTTGGTTCATTTTCCAGACCGCAAGAAATTCGAGAAACCCTCTGGAATTTGCTAGAAAGAAATTGCAATAATATTCCCAGTCAAAGTGCCAATTGAATTGTATTTTTATTCGTATTACTCTTTGTGAGATTTTCCAAGACGAGCCAAGACGGTCTGCAACTCACGCATGGTCTGCTCTAGAAGCTATTTTCAGAAATTCTCTGGGAAAATATGAGTGCAAATATTTCTAAGAATAAAGGAGATATTCTTTCTCTATATTTTAAAAACTTTTTTGTATTTTTATTATGAACAAAAGTATATAAATTAAGGTATTGGTCTGTACTGTAGCTAGCTTTTCGTTGTCTCTTTAATGGCTAGTTAACGCCTTTGCCATATTTTTCCCATAACAATGGGTGTTTCCTATAAATATATTTGTCTATCTCTTAATGCGATTTCTTTACATTTCATTACCTTCGAATGATCATAAAGCAAGCTTTTGGGCCCAATTCCAGGCAAATATTTGTGCACAAACTACTGCTGAAAGGCTGTGAAGGATGTGGAGCAGGCCTCCCGTTGATTCCACTTCATTGAATTGGCCTATACCTTCTCTATATTCCCTCTATTCCCTCTCTATTTCCCCTCTATTCCCTCTCTATTTCCCCTCTATTCCCTCTACTATTTGCCTTGCTGTCTGGCGTGTGTTCTGCGCGCTGAAATCCTTTCTGATAGGATTAATACCCCACCGCATGCACACACGACAATATACATTGGAAATGCAAACCAAAAACCAAATCCGCAACAAAATGAAATGAAAGAATGCCGAAACACATAAAAATCTTTTCCTCCCCCGCACACACTTTTCCCACCCAGAAAGTATCAAGGGGCGGGGGTAGTGGGGGCAAGGAGCAAACAGGACGAACAATGGGCACACCAAAATGTTATACAAATATGGTACAAGCGACTTGAATACTTGAACACCAGGCTCTTGTTTCGTTTTGTTTGTGTTCGGGTTTTATGCGAGTGCTGCTGTGTTATAAGAAGGAATCACTACAGTTTCGTTTCAGGGAAATTGCGCTAAAAAAAGTGGAGTTCAATGGCCACTTGAACTCTTAATACAGTTCAGACCGTTTTGCGTCGAGTTTACTTGGGAAATCAAAGCTTTGTTTAGGCATTGCACTTAATGGGTTCTAAAATATTGAGAACTTTGAACAAAGGGTTTATAAATATCAATTTAGGGATTATACATTATATACTATTTGGCTTAACTGTGATTTTGTTGAGCATAATAAAATTAAGAATCAATTAAACCGATTAAACTTGGGAAAACTCCGCAACTATGATCTAAAAAGTTTTAGCTTCTCAATTGTTTTCATTATAATCAACATGTGAGATAAACAGCTTTAGAAAAGTGGCTCTCCGCAACCATAAAGTTTTCACTTATTCCGACCAACTCTTGGACTGGAAAAGCCCACCACCTCAACCCCACCCACCACAAAGAGATATTAAATGTAGATATTTAAGGAGCAGATTCTCTGCCCCCCGCATCCATATTTTCCACTCGTAATTTCAGTGCAGTTCAGTGAGTGGGAGTGAAGGTGAGGTGGGAGTGAAGGTGAGGTGGGAGTGAAGGGGAGGGGGGTGTGGGAGTGAAGCTGAGCATAAGGAAAACCCGGTGAAGACGGCGAAAATGTTGAACGCGCTTTTTGCACGTGCTGCTGCCATTTGCCATTTGGCTTGCCTTCCGCATAAATAAATAAAAGTGCGCGGAGTGCGTCTGTGTGCTTAGCTGTAGCTGTAAACGGGAAGAAAATCTAAAGTATTTAATAAGGAAATTAAATGAATGGGAAAATTATAAACAGAAATGGGACATTAAACCAATCCTATAACTGCAAACTTGGTCATTAAATGAGTTAAATACGAATTCAAAGTCTAATATGTTTTGTTAGTAAAGTCTCTGACTTGAAATGATTCTTTGTTTTAAAATTTTCCAAGCACTTAAGATACATCTTAACGCCTTTTAAATCCAGAGTTTTTCTCAAGTAATATTTACAAGATTTATTATATTTTCTTTTAGTGTATACAAGTCTCTGTATGTCAGCTTGTATCGCTCCTGTTCTTCCTTCTGTTGCCTACTTAAAGGCGCTTTCCTGCGCCAGCCTCGGGCTTTCACGCTTTCCACGTTTTTCACATCTTCCGCCTCATCCTCTGCCAGTACCCCTCTCCTTCCCCCCCGTTCTCTTGCCCGTTGCCATCGTGACACTGTTGCGGAAACGCACTTACTTTTTACATCTCATATTATATTCATGCCGCGTGTGCAGGACGGAACGAAAATTGTTTTTACTCCTTTGCCAGCGCAGGTAATGCGTCGAGTCCATCAAAGGCAACCTCTGTTTTTGTTGTTGTACTTCCCCCATCTCCAAAAAGCACCTGCTAATTAGCTCTCACTGAGTGCTAATCATGTAAGTCAACAATTGGACGCGGACAATGGGTAGTAAGGTAGGTTCGTTTTCCCCCTGCGGAACCTTGGAGCACCCCGACTTTTCGATAGCAGCGTCACTTAGAACCCACCCCGCGCCCGCTCGGACCAATCAATTAGTCGTGGGGAAAATCACATAATGCATGTAAACGATAATGAAAATGTCATTAGTCCGGGCCACACGCAAAACGTCAAACAGCAAAACAGGGCAATAACAAAAACAGCGGACAGAAACTCAGAGATGCAGATACATTCCGCATTCCCAAGAGGTAGGAAAAAAAAGGGACTAAAATGTAGCTTTGACAAGCCGACAGGCAAGAGTACCCTGTCTAGGGAATTTGTAAAGGTTGGGAAATGGAGAAGTATTTATTTTATTAGTTTCAAACAGCTGCATTAATATTAGATTATTTATAGATAGAGTTCCCTTAAAATTGGAGAGTATTTATAAAATGAGTGTACTACAAATCTTAGAAATTATTTTTAATATGCGAGTTATTATAGCGTAGATTGTTATTATTTATTTATTATATGCTTGCTACCTTTCCCGTTGTGGCAACTTAACTTAATTTTCTTATTAAATGTCCTTGCTTTAATGCTGCTTACAAACCCTTACTCATATACCCTTTAAGAGGGTATAAAAATGAGCGAACCAGGCAGCGCGCCAAAGTAATTAATGAAATTAAGCTGACAAACTGCGAGCGTGCCTGTGCCACCCAGTATGCGTGCGAATGTATCTATGCGGATTGGCTGGCTTTGCGTGGGGCTGCCAACGCATATCGCGTTAAGTTTTTCAGCTCAATTTTTCCGCCACATCTACAATTTCCCCCCCGCACGACCTCTCAGCACTAATACAAATGATAATCGATCCGAGAGGCACCTGCGCTGTAGGGGGCGTGTGGGGGGTCTGTGTTCACCGCCCGCCAACTGTCGCTCATTATGCGCATTAATGTCACGCATTTGCATTCGGCATTTGCTTTGGTCACCTCCGCCTCTCCGATGACCCTTTCCCCCCAGCGAAACCCCAGACAAAAGCTTTGAAAATGGCCAGCTACAATTTAATTGATGGCAGCTAAAGGGGGGAGGATGGAGGTAGGAGGTAGGAGGGAGCACTAGGCCCGAACAATGAGGGCATATTAGTTGGGGGCTGACTGGATCTAATGGCATATAATTGGGCGCTTGTCTCGTCAGAGGCTGTCAAGAGACTGTTGGCATTTGACCCAAAAGCCGAGAGTAGTTCGAGGCAGAAACATTTTGTTGGCCAACTGAAAAGCAAATCAAAGAAGGGGTGTCTTTGAGATATTTCAGAAGTCCTAGAAATGTATACCCTTTAAAGTATTAACTAGGTTCGAACAAAAGAGATAAGGGGACAGTAAAATTACTAAAGAGCATAAACATAAAAACTATCTCTAAAATAAGCTCGTAAAAGCATGCTCTTTAAAAGCATCTTAAAAATATATCTATAAAAGAAGCACTTTAATATAAATACTTAAGATGCTCTTTATGAATTTTACTATATATTAAAAGCATCTTAAATATAAATATTAAAAAGCTTCTTTCATAGATATATTTTAAACAGGATCTTAAATATATATTATACAGAATATTTAATATAGAACTTAAGTACACCTACTTAAGAAAGAAGAAATTCCTGCTGAATTCGAATCCTTAAAGTTTGCATTGCATTTTAAAAGGTTATATAAACCCTATAGCATTTAGAGAATTAAAAGAAAATTAAAGTAGTGTTCAAACCTGTACCAATTCTCAATTTATGCCAAATCATAATCTATATCTGTGTCACCCTTGGCAAACCCCATTATCTTAAAAGCAATATAAATTATTAATGACATCATAAAGGACAGACTTTCTCCAAATATTTTTGGCCTTTCGATAACAAATAAATTTTTGTTTTGGAAAGGTTTATTAAAACCCAGCTCAGCTGTATTTTAGAGTTCTATCTGGACACTATTATCATTCGCTTTGCTCTCTATTTTCCTTGCTTTTTGAGGGTGTTGCTCGAATTTATTGGTTTTTGCTTCATAAATTTAGTTTTTATATTTTGGTCGCGTGATACATGCGCGCTGCTAAATAGGCAAGGGAAAAAAACTCACAAAAAAAAGGAAAAATGAAATATACATACATAGAAACCTACAACAGAACGTGGCTCTGTCTGGGTCGAAATCGGCGGTCTGTGCCTATATAAGCTATTGCCATAATATGGGCCCACACACCCACATAGCCACCGCGGCTTCGACTGCGGCTTGTGGCGTGTTTGTTTGCCTTTCGCTTTCGCTGCGTCTTTCCTTCGCCGCTCTCTTTTGGCCAAAAGTGTCATTAGTGCCAATGCACTCCTCGCGGCGTTGACGTTGTCGCCGGCTCTTGGCTGTTGGCTGTTGGCACTTGGGTAGCTCCGAATTGTGTTACGCGTCTATGAGGTCAAAACCAATCGATTTTTTTTCTTGCCTCCGTTTTTGTTTCCACACTTTTTTTATGCTTTTCATTTTATTTCATTTTCCTGTTTTCCCATTTCCCCCATTTCCTCTTTCTATATTGGCCGACCACTCTCACGTGCTGCTGCCGATAATGGCTTGCATGTGTGATGGCACTAGCAGTGGCCCGAAAATGGTGTTGTTCCGGGCATACGCTGCGTATGAGCAATGCTTCTCGCTAAAGCCGTCACTTCTGTCACACGAGATGCACTCTTTTTATTTATTTATTTTGGGTTTTTAAGCTTTAACCACTTTGGAAATTTGGTAGTGACAATAACAAGTTTAGTAGCTTCTTGAGAAGTGCTTTTAATGGTTAAAGTAAAACGGGGGAGGGGGGAAAGTGAAAGAGAACTCTATGTTTATAAAAAAGATTTTTAATTTAATTTTATCTGATATTTCTAGATGTTATTTAAAATTCAAAAGTGTGGTTCTTTGCATTATAAATTCTTATTATATTATTTAAATGCTTTTATGAACCCAAAAAAGAGTAAAACTTACTCACATAATCACATAAAACATCCATTAAATTTGTATTGACTTCGTAATTAATTGCAAATAAAAATAGTAGCTTAAATCTACAAATCCACTTCCCCTTTTGGACTTTAATAAAGTCTCAAATGAGCTGATTACCAAAAGTATGTCTATATAGCCTAACAAAAGATGAAAAAATAAGCTTGATTAGATATTTCCGTGACCGTTGTCATTATATCTATGTGGTCACAATAATTGTCATAGTATGGGCTTTTTTTTTGTGTCATGTCCAGAGCCTTGACAACTAATTATCGTTGTAAATATAACAATAAAACGTGATACGGAATGATATATTGATGAATTAGTAGAGCCATGTGCAACTAATAGACCGATAAGTCACCCGGAGAAACAAAACTACAAACAACATCGAATCGATATGCTCTATTTCTAACCCTGTCATTTATATTTAAGGACCGCAACTAGTTTAGTGCCCAGTTGCATCGCAATTACCATTTCTAAGTTAGTTTCGTGTTTTATTGTGGCGTGAGAATTGTTGGGTCAACCTGACCTATTTTTGTTTTCCCTATGAAAGTAGTTTCGTTTTTTTCTACTGACTCTTAAGGTAGTTTATTTATGACATTGATTGGTTTGTGATACCTGAAACATGATAACTTTAAAGTTAGTGTAATACATAATTCCTAAAGTTTGGCTTTATCCTTAATGTTTTGCTATTAAAATACCTGTTCTCTAAAATACTTTTTGCTATAAAGAAATATTTACGGCTTAAAGCCATTCGCAGTTCGATCAATTCGACGAATTTTACTGCTGGCCAGACCTGGCTTGAGATTGATGGGCCTAATTAAGATTCAAGAGAATTTAAGCACGTTCTGTACGGTAGTTTAATCTCTGGCTCGGTGTTCCCTAACTCTCTATTTTTAGCACCCAATTGGCAATGCTAATGAAACAACAACACTGCCTTGCTTCTTGGCCGAGTGCCGTTAGCGGGATAAAGTCGCGTTGTTGGGGGTTTTTTTACGAGGCGGCATAAATCTGCAAGGGGACACGGACAGGCTAAGGGAAACCAAAAACCCAACAGCCACAGAATCGAGTGCCTCTAATTTCCGCTGGAAAAAACACAACACTCTCCTTGGTTATAACTCATTTCACTGTCGTCGTTTCCGCTGTCCCACGGAATGAACTAATATAAATTGAATATTTTATGGGTCTGGCCTGAGTGTGTCCTGTGCTGTTATGTTCTTCTTCCCGGGCAAACACGGCGTGACAGGTATTTTGTGCATTCATCAACATCGCAGGTGACAGCCTGAAGAAGAAGTATCCACTCATCTAAGCCCTCCTCCTGGCCAAAGCCCATTAGCTTTTGGCCAGCGAAGGTATCATCATTAAAGACACATAAAACTCTTGGCACTCTTGGTGGGAACCCGGCTGAATTTATTAATGCGCAATTATCGATAATTATCTGTTTATCTATTGTTTGGGGTGGGGTTTTGTATGCCTATCTCCCTTCCGTTTATGCCATGAATTGTGTTGACTTGTCCCAAACAAGTTGGCAATTTAATTGGAATTTATTGGTAATTATTTAATGGAACCAGGTAGTCTTGTTTAATATTTAATACTTTTAAAATGAGTTTAAGGATCTAAAAGATGCGAATTTTTTGTAGCAGGTTTTTAAAAGCTTGTAGTAATAAATATATATGAACAAGAGGATGATAGAGGTTTATAAAGCAGGTCCATAAAGCATTTTTAAATTTAATTTTTACTATTTTTAAGGTATTTCTATTTCTGTACATAATATTAATCTCTTGCCTTTTTTAAAAGGGTTTCAATGTCGTACCTATATCGTTCCTGCTAGTTTTATATAACGTTTATAAATGCTGTTAGATATTTCAAAGCTACTGCAAATGAACTGTATAAATTGCCCCACTGAGTCTCACCCACAATTCGATCGGGCCTCGCATTAACCCCATCATCCAGCAGATGCCAGCCAGCCAGGCTGCTAGCCAATCACTTCATAAACTTCCTCGCCAAAAATAACCAAGGGGGAAAATAAGAGAAAATGAAACCCAGAGTAGGGCAGAGCAGGGCAGAGAAACAAACAACGTTTTCATAAACGATTCTTCGCCGGGGCCCGCGTCAAAGAAATTTTCTGAAAGAGGCAAAACACGAAAACGGAAAATAATAAGACATTCCATTCCATTCCTCAGTGCCTCACTCAGTCCTCTGTGCTGGGCACTGGGCACTGGGTGCTCTATGCTCTCTGGCCGGTGCTCCCATCCAGCTGGCAATACTCAGCGACGGGCCAGCGCAATCTAATTAGACATAATAAGGCAAACAGCCGGCGGAGGGAGAGGGGGAGCGGAAGAGGGGGCTTTCGGGGGCATCGAATTTGACCAGGGAGTTTCGGTTTGTCAGCCTCAGCCTCGGCTCAACTCCAACTCAGCTCCAAGACTGTTGCCAGGCGATGGCAACCGGTAACTGGTTACTGACCAAACGACCCAGCGAAACGAAGCCTCCGACGGACTAACGAGTATGGTCGAGATCGCAGCCCGGACTTTTCCGGCCATGCTCTGTGCTATTAAAATATATTACAGCAGCAATTTCACCCGACTTTATTTTTGCGCTTTAGTTGCTAGTTGTTTAGCTGCGGCAGCCTCTGCCTCAGCCTCAGCCTCAGCCTCAGCATCGGCGGGCTCCAGCGTTCTCCTCTCGGTGTATATAACTTAATTTTTATGGTCATGCAAGTCAATTGCAGTTTGGCATTTCTTCGATGGATTTTTCTTTCTTCGCCCCATGGAATCCTCGCCAGCCTCGTCGCCACCGCCGCCGCCGCCATCATCTTCGTCATCGCCTCCGTCATCATCTGTTCTTCGCTGCAGAGTTGCGATTGCTGAGGTTACGCTGGGAAAAAACTCGAGGTCTAATCGGCTTGATTTAATCCCTTGTTTAATTCATGATTTAATCCTCATGAATTGAGACCTTTCTATATGGCACAGATCGTTTGTCAGAAGACAAAGGTTATATATAAAGCGTTTTTCGATTCAACCACGAAGGTCTCTTAAGTACATTCATAAACGTTTAATTTTCCTTCCTTATTATTAATTATTTATTAAAAAATAGGAAATATTTTGTAACAAAAAAATATACAAGTCAGAACACAGTTTTATATTTTTATTTCTGGTATAAATATTCAAAATTACTTGCTAATATCTGAGTGTAGGCCGGAAAAGTCGTAGCATGAGACGCCGCAACACAAATTGTTTGCTCAAATGGCAAATGACTCTGAGTCCGAGCAAAAGTCTCACTCGGATGGCATAGGAAGCTATTATTCACATTTGCTATGGATATGGAGCTCTCTAAGAAATGCTTTGTAATAGTCAAAAAGTCAATAGGAAGCAAAATTAAAGTCAAGTTTTATAGCAGAATTAAAATTCATGGAGAACATTTTTAATTTTTAATCTGAATATTCAATGAAAATACTCCAATGTACTCAATTTTCTCTGATCTCAAATAAAAATAAAAAAATAATCAGAGATCAGAATGAGATCAATCTAGATGTAGCAGCCCACATTCATTGTGGGTTTCAAGCTCATTGTTACCAACGAAACGTGTGTCGCACTTCAGGTTGCCTTTTTGGGCACAACTTCAGTTGGCAAATTGGAAACTCGTAAAAATTCTCACGTTTTGCTCCAAATTTTGTACGTCAGACTGCTTTTCTGTTTTGCATAATCACCATAGCCGCCACAAGTCACACAGCCAACACACGCCTCAGCCTGCAGAATCAGAAAACAAAGCCGGGACAAAAAAAAAAAACAAAATAATAACGAGATATAGAAAAGAACCCACAAAAATCATAAAAACATAGCAAACTGTCAGCCATCGAAGCAGCTCGTAGACACGATTATGATGCCAAATGTGATCGTAAAAAAGAACTGAAGCCCAGACTTGTTGCCGAGCAGTGTTTCTCGAGTGGGCTTAAGTCTTCGTACCCAGTAATTGTTCACAGACAAGGAGTATTGGGTTTTTGTCTAACATATGTAGATCCTTAAAAGAAAATTGATCATGTAATTATAAAATAATAGCAACCACAAATTAAGTATCAGTCAGCATCCTTTCTTGTTTCATTTAATGGAATATTTTGTGTATATTTGTAATTTTTTTCTCCCCTCGATAGTACGTAATTCAGTAATTAAGGGATTCATTCAAGAGAAAAATCAGTCACCAAATAGAGGGTACTCCATGGTCAAGACTCTTGCAACCTCGGCATTCATTCTTGTTTCTACTTTTATCAAATTGCCCGCCGGCCAGACCGCAGATTGTGATGCTGTTTGCTGTTTGTTGTTGGTCGGTGGGTCGGTGGCTGCCGGTCGTTTCGGTGGTTGTTCAGCCTGAGTAGTGGTTGTAGTTACTGTTCCCTGGCGGGAACACACAGTTTCCTGTGTGCGTGGAGTGCGGATTACTATTACTGAGGGGTCTCTTGGAGTCACCGCCACCACCGCTGCCGGGGGCTATGCAAATTCATCATCCAACTATGCCCTAGAAACACACAAAAACCGGTGGCTGTTTTGGTTGGTACCCTCCAGGAGGGAGGTCCACTCGTACGATCCATCCATCTATCCATCCACTTGTCGATGGTGCAATGAACTCAAACTCGGCCCAAAACCAGTGGATAGTTTGAAAATTCGGCGCTCGTGTGGACCCCCAAGGTGTGCTGTTCGCTAATGAATGAATCCGTCATCTCCAGAAGCTGCCCATGAATTTGTATTCAAAAGATCTGTACACTTAACGATCGACGAGGTGAGGTTCCAGCCTAATTGGGTTCTCTGTGAAGATGTTGGAATTGGCAGGGCAGCACAAGTGACATGAACAAAGGCCTTATATGTATGTAGATGCTTCGTGCGGGGAAACATTATTCTTGAAATGATTTTTTAAACAAATTTGGCACACGATTTTACAGACTCACGCATGAGAGCCTTAAATGGGGGAAAGTTTCTCTGAAAGTGGGTTGGTTCTATAAGCGAATGAAGAGGCTGACAAAATCCCCAGTAAATCAAAATTATATTGCATTACTCCCGCATTAGTTAGCCCTGCCTTCGCTGACTCTCTGACTAATGACATTGTTGCCGCTGCCAAAAGTCGTTGCACTTTCGCAAAATTTAATTCCGGGAGACAGCACGCAAATTTATGCCGAAACCCGTTCTCCAGCTCACCTTGTTATTGGGCGATGCTTAGTAATTTTGAAATGCCATTTAACAACTTAAAAAATAATAAAAATAAAAAATAAAACTGCGTCTGGGGTAAACAAAAACATGTATCGTATATTTGCTGTGGTAGGTACGTAACAGCCACTTCCTGTGCGACACTTTGTTTGGTTAATTGCGCTGAATGATAACTAATCATGGAAATTAGATAACGCTATGCAAACAAACACTCTACGTAAGTGGAGAAGTTGAGAAAAGTTACTTGGAACGTAGGGGAAACCCTGCCAGAGAATTGCTAGGCGAAGCAGTCTCACTCGTAGGGTCCGACACTTCGGACTTTCAGCGCGGAAATGGAGTCTGCAAAAAGGCAAGAGGAAAAGATACAGACTATAAATTTATTTCAAAGCAATAGCAAATTTATAATATAGTAATTTGTGCGTTATTTAATTGCTTAATTCTTTGGAAAAGATTTATAAGTAAATAGATTCCGGTTGTTCTTATCTGAAATGCTTATAAATTGTGCGTTAATTGTTAAAATGCAGCGAGTGTTTTATGCCAGAAAATGGAATCCGATTTAAACGCAATTTTCCACTTTTAAAAAGCTATATTGTCCCGGTTATGGTAATAAAGTATGCGCTAATTGTTTGTGTTTAACGACAAGGAAAGTTTTTGGAAAAACCGTCTGATAGCAAAATGGCATTTATGGTGTTTATAAATTGATGGACCTTGGCATCTGAACAGCGATAATGAGTCCCTGACAGTACTGATTTTGTTACATGAAATCAAGGGGCAAGAATACTCAAAATATGACATCGTTATTTATCGATAAAATATTTGTGGGAATCAATGTTTAAAAATATCATAAACAAGCCAAAAATTAATTAATTTCGAATCGGAAAGATTTTCTGTGTTCAATTTAAGAAAATTTATAAATCTGCATACCACGATTAAACATTTAATAAATTTATTTTTTTTAATTTCATATCATTTTAACTATGTTACCCCTTATCAAATTTTAAAAAAATTAAAAAAAAATTATTTTCAAGCGGACATAGCTAGATCAACTCGGCTGTCGATGCTGATTAAGAATATACATGATTTATAGGGTGGGAAATGACTCCTTCGCTGCGTTTCGATCTTTTTAGTGAAATTATGATAAATTTATGATATTAATGAAATTATGATAAATAAATAAAAATAAAATATAAATAAAAAAAAGGAATAATACAATTATGTAGTTATAATAATAAAATAATAATAAGTAAAAATAAAAATCCAATAGCTTTAAAACTTTGGGAGATGAGATACCGCCATCTATCGTTCTGTTAGCAAACTTGCACTGTTACTGCTTTTCTGATTACACCGCCAGGTGTCGCTTTCTCTGAATACATGTAGAAAATAAACTAAAATTTCAAATTTAAAACTAAATTATTTAAATACTAGATTATGACTTTAATAACAACCCATTTTTATTACCTTTATATAAAGAAATAATTAAATATATATCTAACAAATTTCCCCATTTTTCATTGCAGCTACAACATGCGTTTTGAGCCCTTGGGCCAGAAAATGTTCACCCGCCGCAACTGGCTGCTGCGCTGCAGCATTCTGATCAACGTGGCGGTAATCCTGTACATTGGCAGCCAACTGATGATCGGCGGCGGCAATAACTTCACAAATGGCGGCGGCTTCATGCTGCAGGAGCAACAGCCTGTGCAGGCCATGGTGCAGGTGAACGGAGCCATGTCGGCGGCGCAGGTGCAGCAGCAGTCGCAGCCGCAGCAACCGCCAACGTCCAAGAATTCTGAAAATGTAAGTTCAAGCTTTGCTTCTTCAAAATCTCTTAAGTAACATTTGTTTTGACTTCTAGCAGGTGGGCGAAGTCTTCGAGTCGGAGGAGAAGCTGCAGGTAAATGCTGTGGACTCTCAAGCTGCAGCCGCCGCCGCCGCCGCCGCTGCTGCTCAAGCGCCTGATCCCGCGGCCGCAGCTCCACCGGCCGTGGCCAATGAGAGTGGCAATGTTGGCAGTGATCCCTCCCAGGTCATTGGCAACATTGGAGCCGGAGGAATTGGCCTGCCCGCCGAGGTGAACAACACCCAGGCGGAGGGTTACATTGTCACCGGCGACGAGAAGGAGCTGGAGGAGCGAGTGCGTTCGCTGATCAACTGTTTCGACCACGACTACCACCAGCAGACGCTCCAGCGCGGCGACTTCTGGGTGCTCCAGAACTATGTGCGAGCGGAGCACGGCGAGATCAAGTGCCACGAATCCATCACGTACACAACGCACGCGGATTACACCTTTCTGGACAATCTGGTGCCGCTGCTGGAGCGCTGGAACGCACCCGTGAGCATTGCCATGCATGCGCCGGGCACGGATTTTCAGCCCACGTTGGACTCTATTAGGTATCTAAGGGAATGTCTGCCCGGCAGCCATCTGGTTAGAGCCTACACCACCTTCCACATATACTTTGGCACCAAGCACATACCCAAGTCGGTGCCCAAGCCGCATGATGTCTTCAAAACCGGCTACAACTGCTCCCTGCCGGCCCCGTACTTCAACGTCAGCTCGGGTCACCTGTACAAGGCGCAGAAGAAGCTGCTGTATCCGGTTAATGTGGGACGCAACATAGCCCGCGATTCGGCGCTAACACACTTTATACTGGCCTCCGACATTGAGCTGTATCCCAATCCGGGTCTGGTCAAGAAGTTCCTGGAGATGATAGCCCGCAACGAGCAGTATTTGCGACGCAAGGCGCCCAGGTCTATATAGTTAGCCTTATACTATTCAGTTTCCTTACTAACTCTGTCCTGGTTTTCAGGGTATTTCCTCTGGCCATCTTCGAGGTGGAGGAGAACTCACCGGTGCCGCACGACAAGACCGAACTGCAGGAGTTCCTGCGCAGCGGAAAGGCCATACCCTTCCACAAGCGCGTCTGTGCCAGCTGTCATGGCGTGCCCAAGTCCAAGGAATGGATGTCTGCCAACGAAACGGACGAGCTGAGCGTGTTTCACATAGGTATGGAGTGTAAACTTACATCTAAATCAAAGATATTAAGCTATGTGCACCCCCACAGGCAAGCGTACTGGTTACTATGTCCACTGGGAGCCGATCTACATTGGCACTCATGCAGATCCGCACTACGACGAGCGGCTCAGCTGGGAGGGCAAGAGCGACAAGATGCCACAGGTGAGTCTCGCTGGGCTTAGATGTCAACCAATTAAAATAATCTTTTAACTCCTTTCCTAGGGCTATGCGCTGTGCGTCCTGGACTATGAGTTCCACATACTGGACAACGCCTTCCTCGTCCACAAGCCGGGCATCAAGGTGCTGAAGAAGGACAACCGACGGGCCATGCTCTCGGGCAAGACGAATCAGCTGATACGAAAGATCATCTACCCCGAGCTGAAGATCATGTACGGCATGCGCAAGGGCTGTGCGATATAGTAACTAATTCTGAGACCGAGCTGAGCTCAGCCAGAGGACTTGGACTTGGCGCAGGCGAAAAGACTACAACCAACAACACTATTACTATTTGCAATGCTGTAGGCCGGAGGGAGCGAACGAACACGAACACCTCTATGGCATTGGATGCGCACTGCAAGTGTGTGTGTTTTACGATTAGCTAGAGAGAGAAAAAGAGAGTTAGCTTAGCCCTAGGTTTAAGTAGAGCCTTACGTAGGTAGTTAGGCTTAGCGATAGTGATCAGGTTATGAGTGTGTGACGTCGTCAGGTAGGCCGGCTGTTGGTCAGGATATTCCCATTCTTTTCTTTGGTTGGTCAGTGAGAGGAGGCCTTGGCCTCCTCCCTCCGCAACCGCAAAGTCGAGGTGGGAACTACTTCCAAAAGCTTCCTGTAAATATATCAACACACAAATGATTTTGACAACTTGAAGTCACTACTACTTCCCTTCCTCTGCTCCCGGCTCCCGGCTGAAGGAGAGCCGGGTTTCCACTACTCATAGGCAGTCATTATCAGTTACTCTTAGTCCTAGCCATTAACTTAAGTTTACCGTTTAGTTAGCTGAATTATCTTTCCATACACATCCATTCGCGAGAGTTGAATCTGTTTGGTTTATGCCTTGCTTATCGAAATACTCAAACCGAGTAGTCTAACCATTTTATGTGTTTTCGAATTTGCCATAGATTAACACACACAAACACACACACTCCTTTCCCTGGGCAATGTAGACTTACTGCAGAGACCAAAACGTAGACTAGACCGATGCCGGGCCAAAACAACAAGTTTCGCGTTGAATTGCTACGTATTACATAGACTTTGAGGGTTAAATCGTAATAGAGTTAATGATACAATTAGAGGAGAGACACGTTTCAACAGCAAACCACAATTAATATTACAATTTATACACACAACACTCTGAGAATTGATTTGTTGAGGCAAAGCAATTGTGGCAATGAAGCTTGCGACTTCGATGAGCCTGAAACGCAAGTAAACCGTGATATTTGTACTAGTAAAGCGAGGCGGAGTGAGGAGATGTTAAACCTAATTAGTAAGGAGTAAGAGGCAGAGACCCGTATGCATTAAACCTAACCGTAACATTAGTTTTGTATATGTTTTTTATTAGTGTTATTGGATATTAAGTCAGACTTGTGCACATATAAATGTTAAAAACATATTTGTGAAATCGAATCCGCGATTCGGTTCCGAGGAGTGAAATGCTGAAGGTTTTTGTTGAGTAGGCCTTATCGATATATATAGTATATATATTAAAACGTATGAGAGTAGTGTCTAAGCGAGTTTTAGGAATAGTACTTAGCTGGGAAACAGCGGATTTTGCGTATGTTGTTGAACATTAAACACACAAACAAACAGACAAACACAAAACAGAAAGTGACTTGGGAACAACATGCAACAACAATTGGTGTTTGTATTTATTTGTCATGGGTTTTGGCTGATCAACCCTTAGTTAGATTTATTCGCTCAACAAATTTACGTAGAACTTCGACTTTATACTTTCACCTAGTAAGACTTAAATATCACTAAACCTAAACAAAGTTGTTAAAGCAGAGTAGCCAAGAGCAGGAAAACCGAAAACACGAATAGAATAAACAATTTGAAGTACATTTGTATGAATTAAAGTGTAAAAGTGCCTTAGAAAAAAACGAAAAACGAAAAGAAATATGAAATATGAAATATGATAAATGATATATGAAATCTGACATATTTATATGAACCCAGCTGGATCCCGAGTTTCCCCTTTTCCAATTGGCAACGTTTTGTGTTTGCAAGAGAGCATATTTTTGTATGTACATAAACGGAACGGAATATTGTATTAAACTATATATTTCTACATAGATAGTAAATCAAAGTGGTTTATTTTTTATATATACCCATCTTCGAGTCGCTGTCAGTTGAAGTATTTGTATTCCTACTTAATGAGTCTTCTTAACGATGATGCCCAGCCTGCCAATTGTTTAATTCCTTTTAGTTCTTAGTCTATCCTTAGTTTATCCTTTGTCTTTGATCGCAGCATTTCGACATAGATATATAAAAATATATATATATTTTTCAAGTACGAAAATACGCATACACATGTCTACAGATATACGTACATGTATGTATATTTTTTGTAAGAGTTAAGTGCAAATCTGCTGAGCATGGACTACTAGCTAAAATCTAAGGAAAGCTACACAAACACAAAACAAATAAAATTAAAACCAGAAAACTGATGGAAGTATACATATAAAAATGTCAAAATAAAGAGAACTAATTTAAAAGTGACAAAGAAACGTGTATTTAACTGCAGAATAAATTATAAAGTTTTGCGTAAGTCAAGAATTTCGCCAAAAAAAGAGTAACATACGTAGGTATAAATCTCTGAATCAAACTTGGACCTGTTTTTCCAGCTCATGACATTTGCTGCTGCAGCTTTCGTCACAACTTAATTTAAGGTATTCACACACGCTCAGGTTCTTTTGAAAATCCTAAACCCAAGCCCAAAACCAAGATCATTGTCAGACTTGTCGTGATTGGTACGGCCTCCCTCTGGGGCGCAGTCGGCCTTGACTTTAAGTTGGATTTTCTGGTTTCTTTTGATTTTAATTTTGATTTTGTGATTTTTCGTTCGACGAAAACAAAAGTGCGAAATATGCAAATCAAAAAGGTGGCTTTCGTATTAACATAAATTAAACACACAAACTGAGTTACTTTTATTAATATTTAAGACAGTTGCTAGCTGAGAAACCGAGAGTAGAACTTGCTGGGCTCATCAACTGACTCATCTGCGAGTGGAGACTAGAGACTGGAGCTTTTTTTCCGCTGAAATTTATGCCATCTGATCTGGCTCTTTATTTATTGACATGTTTGCTTTTATTGCAACCGAGACAGACTGAGGCTGAGGCTTACGACGGCAAAAGCAACAAGCTGTTGCGAATCCCCCAAACCGCTTGAGGAAGATCAGAGACAAGCTCCGGGCTCATCTTGTGGAAGCTTCGGCTGAGGCTGTCGCTTGCCATTTTACCAGTTAATATCTGCGTTGCGTTTCTAGCGCAAAACAGTCGAAATTGTCAGCTCGTTGGCAGAGCATCGCGCCAGCTCTCCCTTTATTTTGAATTCAAGTGCCCACAGGGATCAAAAGATTATATATACACACACTCAAAATGG